>SMSR01016035.1:11376-35009 GCA_019453355.1 Ceratina japonica | reverse complement strand
TAGATTAGTTTGAACTATGAATTACTTTATACAGGGTGTTAAAAGAAAGCATTTTCATCGTTTCTGAGATATAAACATTTTTGTTTGAAAAATATTATTAATATTATTAATAGTTTATTATTAAATTTATTAATATTTGTAATATAATTGATATTAAAATAATATTAAAATAATAATTTTTTTATTAAAATAATATTCATATTCATATTCATATTTATTCATGATAAAAATACGGGCAATAATACTCAAAGTACATAATGCGAGAAAGAAGGCAAGTTGACAATCACCATGTAATGTATTACATATATCGCTCAAAAAAAACAAAACAGAATAATATCTTTTACATCCAAATAAAAGTTCACGCAATAAATAAACACAAAGCAAAAATAATATAATAAAATATGAAAATAATTGAAATTTTGTTTGAAGAACTACGTAACCGAATCCACTATGCTTGTCAAATAATTCAACAGAAATGTGGGATTTCCATTATTTTCTCTTTCTGAGTTGTATTATATTACTTCACTATCTTTCCAGACAGTTGAATTCTGAAATAAATACCTGATCCCTCTCCTAACAATCGTTATAATATCGTAATATCCTGAATTCTTATGCATTGAAAGCACTCCGTCGTTCGATTACTTAAGAATTTGAAGAACAACTTGCCATAGAAATACGTAGACACGGCGAGTAGGAACGAGCGAATATCGAGTCGTGATGCGCATCAAAAGTGACCGATTACCCATCAATTAGCGAGTAATTACCATTGCGCAATATTCCGCAGCTAGAAGTGCTTCAATTTGTCCTGCAATATTCATGAAGCCATCGACCCGTGAAAAGATATATATTCCAGAACGATTGGACTGCATCGTAATCGTGAATAACGAACGTCAATTTCTTCCACTGTTTTCCCTACAAGGAATCCCCGCGACCGCATTTATTTCTAAACAATAGACCGTAACAAATTAACAGGTTCCCGAAACCGACCGCGGATCCATGTTTCATCGGAACACTTTCGTGGCTAACGAGACCGCAACACCACCTCAAACAATTTCCCGCAACGCGCTAGTTCCTCTCGTCCCATCGTAACGCCGGGAAAAACGCCGATATAAAAACCCATATCGAAATTAATTAAAACTATTTAACATTCAGGCGGTCATGCAAGAGGGATATTAATAAAAATAAATAGTGAAAGTATTCGAATTAAAATGTGTAAGTTAACGAGCTTCGCAGGAGAACACTGAATCTTTAGCCTGAAATTCGAGATTTGCAACTCGACCTCTCTGCGATTCGTTTGTCGACCCTCGCTTCCCATCCCGTTCTATCGCTTTTTCTCCTTCAGGATATCGACGTCGATTGTGAAAATATAACGGGATGAACGAGAGAGAATACACGATCAAGACAATACGCAGGCCTCCCGGCGTTCAGGGTAAAAAAAAATTGGAAGGGAAATGCAAGGGAATATCGAGTTGGCAGATATCAATGAGCAGGACGAGGCGGCGGCGCGGCGACCACGTGTGTGCCCGCGGTACGGGGTCGAAACTCGGCCTAGATTCGGAATGTGGGTCGGGTCAGCTGCATCCGTGCATCCCCCGGGGTATGGCCGGGGCGCCGCAGCCAGTGCGGCACGTACCCGATGCACTTGCAGGCTACGGACACGGTCATACGTGACAGCCGCAGCTGACCGTCACGCGTCGAATTTGAATTGATAATACGCGTAATTTCTCCTGTTGGCATAAGCCCGTAATAACGGGGACGTACAATTAATTACGGAGTCGCGGCCCGTTCTTTGACATATGAATCGCTTGTCCGTCCGGTTGACAATGATGAGTCGACCGTTCCGATTTTCGCCAACGGGTATTTGCCTGGGTGTGACTAGACTAGTAGCTGTACCTACACTCGAACGTGCGCCCGGGACACTGGTGGAAATTGTTTGTCGAGCAGATTTCTCGACTAGAAACGTCCCGGTGGTAGAAGATCTTCGTACAGTTGCAAAGAAGAAAGACAGACGCACGTTCTATAAATTGCCCTCCTCGGTTTCATTCCTCGCGTCCGTGATAACTTTAATATTCTTGTTTCTTCTCCTGATATCGCAACCGAGGTCCCTAAGTCCTTGCGCATACGGATAAAAGAAGTACAATCTCTGTCGTCGTCGGTGTATATTCGCGACCCGTTTGGCGGTCTCCCAACAACCTTCCGGTTCGTACGACGAAATAAAAGATTCTCCGCGTAATCGGTGGAATCCACGACGGTTCATCGGAAAGTTTCCTCGGCAAAGGTCGGGGAAGACACGGCGGAGTAAATCCCGTTTTCCGCAGCCTACGTAAAGGGGTAGGCGAAAAGAGGGTAATTCGAAGGAGGGCGGTGGCTGTTCGGAATCGGGGACGGCGGTATCGCGGTCGGAATACTAGGAGCCAGCTTCAAAAGTTGCTGGTTAAACGACGGAGTTAACTTCGTTTCGTTGTTTGCGCGAACCACAAATTTCCTCCAGTTACTCAGTCCCGGAGCCCGGGTGCCGTTATAATCACACGGATGTACGTGTTACCGGGGTACAACTGGCGGACAGAGGGGAGAGGAGGGGTCAACCACCCGTCTCGTTCCTACTCGCGTGACAACTTGTTCCCGGTGTACTCGCTTTACCCGCGATAAAGCTTCACGAGCCGGGACCTCTATCTACGCTGGCTGTTTCCTATTCGCTCGAGTTCTCTGTCTTCCAACGACCCGAGTCGCTTGAATAGAATTATATTGATAAGCAAGTCGCTTTCAGAGGGTTATAATTGAATTTAAGCGCGCGGTAAGTTCTACTCTTATCCGGCGTGTTCAACTATTCGTTCTCTGATTGTTCTTTCGTTAGAGACGCTCCGTGGCTACGTACCTCCTGCCTCAGCATTGGTTTTAGGAACAACGGGGGTAGCTTTGATAGTTTCAAACGGTTACCGCGCCGAGGGAAAATAATTAGAAAGGAGATGTTTGGACTGACTCACCTCTGGATTACAGATCTTGTATTTCGTGCTCCACGGTCTGCCTTTACACGGCTTCCTCCTGCAACGTCTCTGTTGCCGCGAAATTCCACCGCCGCAGCTCCTGCGAAGTAGGACGAACACGATTAAAAAAAACTGCTTTTAAAAGGCTTAATTTACTATGTAACGTGTAACATACTATTAAAATAAATTACTATTCGTCAAAGTCTCAAAGAAAAAAGAAAAGATCATGCTGTTTAACTTTTTTATTGGAAACTCTACTAAAAATTTCAAACGTCCCGTTGATATGATGTATAAAATTTATATATGAATGTGTAAAGTTTCATAAAAATCCGTGAAACCATAAGAGAGTTAGATATATCGAAACATGTAAACATTTTTTAATTTATTTCAAGTCGTTGATTGAAAGTCGTGAAGAAGTGCGATTTTTTAAATTTCTAATTCCTTATAGNAGGCTTTAAAATTTAGAAGCAAGGGGTAGAACACGCGAGGGATGCCATAAGCAAGAACGTCAATTAGACGAGAAGACCCTTAATGTCCCGAAAACGAGATATTCAGCGAACTGTTACGAGAATTCTCTGCCAGATAGTAATAAACCTCTTCCGCGATATTCCATTCGCAATTGAAATTAGTGAAGGAAACTAAAAGTAATAAATGAGAAGTAGGAGCTACATCTGCGTTCGAAGAAAACGATATTTCACAATACACCAAAATCTAATTCGTGCATCCTATACTTGATTTTCATAATTTCTGCTGAACTCGGATCGAAAAAAATCGTCGGTCTTAGGTAGAAAATTTTAATAATTGTATCGGGCCGGGCGGACGAAGATTTAGAGTGCCGCGGCTAGCTGCGTCGAATGTACGGCATCGTACATCATACAATAAGCTTCTCCGGTAGGGGCGAGCGCAGTTCACCAGTGGTAAGCGTCATAAATTATTTGCTGGCGCAGTCTGCGCCGTTTCTGGCCGGCTGAAAAACGAGCTGCCTGCCACCGGAACTCCGCCGTCGAAATGAGTTCTGAAACGTTTAACATTCCACCGGCATATCGATGCGGTGCTGAACCCCTCGATCTGATCTATTGCGCGAACGAACTATTTTTTCTGACACGGCTGCTCCGTTCCGAATAAAGCCGTTGTTTAACCGGTATCGGAAAACACTCGTCCGCTTTTCGCTTCGCAAAAGTGGTAAACCGTGACGCGGGGAGACAGAGAGAGAGACGAGTGCAATTACGCATAATATGGATAACACCGAGATCACGATTATCCAATTCGTTGTATCAGACAAACAGAACTAACGCTTAAAACATCGTTTACACGTTTACGTTTCCCGTAAATCAATCGATAATCAAGTCGTTTGTCGTATTCTGATAGAACTATTTGCCTGTGAAATTATAACAAAATATTCCGATTTCTACGTACAANGTTTTGCAGTTGTTAGAGAATAGGATGTATTCAGAAAATTCGGGACACCACCGAGCAGAATTATGTCATACGGTTTGCACGATCGCGACCGACTCGTTTCGAGAGTTTAAGTGGTGCTTGTGCTTTCGGTACATGCGGGCCAGTAGCTTGCTCGCGTCTATGACGTCGTCACTTACAATTTGTTCCAAATGTGGGGAGGCTTTAAAATTTAGAAGCAAGGGGTAGAACACGCGAGGGATGCCATAAGCAAGAACGTCAATTAGACGAGAAGACCCTTAATGTCCCGAAAACGAGATATTCAGCGAACTGTTACGAGAATTCTCTGCCAGATAGTAATAAACCTCTTCCGCGATATTCCATTCGCAATTGAAATTAATGAAGGAAACTAAAAGTAATAAATGAGAAGTAGGAGCTACATCTGCGTTCGAAGAAAACGATATTTCACAATACACCAAAATCTAATTCTGTGCATCCTATACTTGATTTTCATAATTTCTGCTGAACTCGGATTGAAAAAAATCGTCGGTCTTAGGTAGAAAATTTTAATAATTGTATCGGGCCGGGCGGACGAAGATTTAGAGTGCCGCGGCTAGCTGCGTCGAATGTACGGCATCGTACATCATACAATAAGCTTCTCCGGTAGGGGCGAGCGCAGTTCACCAGTGGTAAGCGTCATAAATTATTTGCTGGCGCAGTCTGCGCCGTTTCTGGCCGGCTGAAAAACGAGCTGCCTGCCACCGGAACTCCGCCGTCGAAATGAGTTCTGAAACGTTTAACATTCCACCGGCATATCGATGCGGTGCTGAACCCCTCGATCTGATCTATTGCGCGAACGAACTATTTTTTCTGACACGGCTGCTCCGTTCCGAATAAAGCCGTTGTTTAACCGGTATCGGAAAACACTCGTCCGCTTTTCGCTTCGCAAAAGTGGTAAACCGTGACGCGGGGAGAGAGAGAGACGAGTGCAATTACGCATAATATGGATAACACCGAGATCACGATTATCCAATTCGTTGTATCAGACAAACAGAACTAACGCTTAACGAAACATCGTTTGCACGTTTACGTTTCCCGTAAATCAATCGATAATCAAATCGTTTGTCGTATTCTGATAGAACGATTTGGCTATGAAATTATAACAAAATATTCCGATTTCCACGTACAACGTTCTACTTATTTTAGTCGGAGATTATTTTATTAATTAAATAAATACGAGAATGAGATTACGTTACCTTGAACAGCCGGACCACTTGGACCATGGTGTCCATTCACCCCAAGCGATGTTCTGCAAGCAGAAAATAATTTGCCAGGTGATTAAATCGTACAAAGGAACGAGCGCGTTTCGCGGATACACGAGTTCGATAAAGTGTCCGGATAGTGTGCTTATCATTTCTCGAAAAAATTCGACGTTCAATTATTCGAAGCGACAAATTAAATCGGGTATCGTATTTGTGAAACAAATGCCTGTCCCCGGCTCCGCATCTGGCCGTTACTTTCAGCGGAATTGGAGGACGCGTGCGAACGAATTCGTTAAAATACTGACACATGAAAATATTGAAGGGGTAACTGAATCAGCCCTCATGAAATTGTTGAACAATTAATCTGTGTAACGACAAATTACTGCTTGCTCCGGTGATTGCTAAATATTTTCCACAATTGACATTTTTTACAATTATTGTAGCATTGTAATAGTAGCATTGTAGTAATAAATAGGAATAAAAAATGAATAATCAGTAGAAACACTTTCTATTGTTTCAACCCCACAATTATCATTGTTTGTAAACACTGTCCCGAACAGAGACAACCAGAACAGTGGAACAGGATAAGCAAATTGTACTAAATCGTTTATAAGTTGAACAAACTTTGAAGTCGATTTTTACGAAAACGGAGCTCCGGAGGAAAAAATGTTATACCGAAAAATTTTCATCTTTTTCGACATAGAATCACCCCCGTCCGGTTGCACTACGATTTCCGGGACACCCTGTATTATGTACAAGGTTCTTTTTATAATACAATGATGTGAATGTATAAAACCTTAATAGAATAGGAAATTATATAACATTATTTTAGGAAAGGCGTGTTACCGATACATTAATATTTCTTCGTTTCTACGTGAAATTCAGTTTAATGTTCTAAAAAAGATGTCCGTAAATTGAGATAAAATTCTAATTATTGGGACTGATTTGAAATAGGACATTGAATAATGCGATCTCTCGAATTCCGGCAAGATCGGGCGGAGCAAAGCTGGGCACCGATAAAAGTGCCACCGTAACAACGCCGATATATCAAAGTATTTAGCGTCCTTCCTCCAGCGTGGAATCAGAAAAATCTCGTCCGTGGGGCGGACAGGGACTGGCTTGCCATCGATATCCCTTTCGAAGCAATAAGTTCGCCGAGAGACGTGATAAAAATTTCGGCGCAACTCCGCTACAAAATGCTCGGCACGTCCGCAGCCGAACGGAGCGGATTTCGAAAATTCACTTTTACCAGTCGGCCCGAAACTCGCCGAGCTGAATATCTGCCCGGGTATTTCGAATCGCCGGAAGATAGACACGATCGTCGCTTAAAGGATCAAGTAGTAGAAATTGATTAGAAAAATTATCCATCGGGCATTCAAGTGGTTCTATTGAAATTCTAAGACATTCTTAGTATTTCGATTTCGATGTCGATCTTAATTCTGATACTGATTTCGATTTCGATTCTCTTTTTGAAGTTCGTAAATACACCTATTTTTTATAGTACAAATATTATGAATTCTGAGATATCACTTTTAATTATATTACAGATTAACCATTATTTTCTCAAATACCGAAAATAATGTTAATCAGATTAATTCAAATCGATTTTTAGAGATTTTATACCTCTCTCTCTTTGTTATTCAATATAAACGTTATACTACAATGCACTACACTACAGTCTTTTTGAAACATACCAGTTTCCTAACTGTTTCTCGTTAAAACAGAAAATATCCGTATCACGTATCGCGATTGTGAGAAGTTTGTTCTTTTTTCTTTGTAACGAAGTTCGTTTAGTTATTGCTGTCAATTCTTTCCAGGCCAACAGTTTTCAATTTTTCGAGAGTCGCCAGTAGCCACCGTAGAGTCTCGCAATTTTTATCCCTTAACGAGAAATTCAAACTGGTAACATACAAAGGCACAGGAAAATGGTCTAAAAAATGTGTATAAAAAACTGGTTCCGACACCAAATCTTTGGAACGTTATTAATCTGACGTGCCAATTTTGCAGGACAAGGTACAATGCGTCAGACATAAATATCGAACACTGTAATTGCATCGTTCTACGTGCGTTATCGCGAGTGATTAAACAACAACCAGCCACGTTTCAAGACTTGGAACAGATTTCGGATAGTTTCACGTCAAATTGAGTTAACTAATCTCCTCGACGAAGAAGTCTCTATCCAATTAACCGACACCGATCTCTCACTAAGTATTAAAATTTACCGACCGCCAGATTCGCGCGAGATCGTTAACATTCTCGCAGCAGTTGGGGCAGAATAAAATATGGAATAGCTTCCACATTTATTTAAGCCGGATCGCCGGCACTCTTTAGTCGACGGCATCCGATAATGAGCCGTTGTATCGGCTTCTCGAGAGAAACAAAGAGTGGTTGGTGGCTGACAATTAATCCGTTTTATCCGACTACTGGAAGCAATAAGAGCCTCAGCGAAAATAAAAAAAAGAACGGAGCATCGAGCGAGGAAAGGTGGAGTCAAAAATCTGTGAAAAAATAATTTAGAAAGACTTGATTAAAAAGGACACAGGCAAGAGAACAAAAGTAATCGAAGGAATGAAAAGCAAAGCTTTACGTTAATGGCCATCGAAGGCTTTCATCGGCTTCTCTAGAGAAATTTATTTTTGGAATTGGGACTTCTCTGGATGTTTGAACTTCATCGCGTATTTTCATTCCCTCTTTTTTTTTTTAATAGGGCACGGATATACGTAGGTTAGTTATGTTTGATTGTTTTCCGATGCGTTTAACCGTGATTACGGCAATCGAGTGTAACGGACGATTATTTCATGCTCGAGTAAATTATAATTGCGCAAATTGGAATGAATACATCTCGTTTACACAATCGTTTATTTCTACAATTTCGGTTTTAAGCAATTAACTGAACGAATTTTTGTACGAAATGAATTGACGTAAAAACAGGAGCAAATTGTTTATCTGCCTAGCAATGAATTTCGTGCAGCGCATCAGATCGAATTTCTCTGATTGTGAGATTTTCGAGGTTTGCTTTAGTAAACGCATCGGGACGGAACAGGGGACGGTTATTTCGTGAACGGCCGCAAAGTTTGCACGGCGCAACGAGGCGACGGCGGTGACAGTAGTCGCGGATACGTGGCGCGTTAACATTCGCGGAGTTGGTTCATTAAAAAAGCGCGGAACAAGCTCCGGGGCGCGCTCATTTGTTAAAAGTTCGCAGGGCTTGTTCGCTGTTTGAATCGCTGATTAAAGAAGTGGCGGTCTCTCGTCTCATATTTTATGCTCTCTTTTCCTCTCCTCTCCTTTTTTCGTACTGTTTTTTGCGCTCTTGCTTCTCTTCATGCTTTTTTAGCGCTGTTCGCGCTGTTTGAGCGGTTTGAAGATTTTAAGGTTTATTTAGCGAATGAATCTTGATGTCGTTTGTTGTGCAACAGGGATTTTTACCTACCGCTCTGTTTAACCACCGCGATGAACGAATTCGTCTAACCGATTGAGTAATGATGACAATAATTCCATTACACCGATCATTGACATGAACTTTCTCTCTGATAAATTGACCATCGACTAAGTCCACGCTTATGGAAGATGAATATGCAAACAGGCCAAAGATGGAGTACCGTTTGCCACCCAGACATGCCAATNGCGTATCTCTCACTGAGTATTAAAATTTACCGACCGCCAGATTCGCGCGGGATCGTTAACATTCTCGCAGCAGTTGGGGCAGAATAAAATATGGAATAGCTTCCACATTTATTTAACCCGGATCGCCGGCACTCTTTAGTCGACGGCATCCGATAATGAGCCGTTGTATCGGCTTCTCGAGAGAAACAAAGAGTGGTTGGTGGCTGACAATTAATCCGTTTTATCCGACTACTGGAAGCAATAAGAGCCTCAGCGAAAATAAAAAAAAGAACGGAGCATCGAGCGAGGAAAGGTGGAGTCAAAAATCTGTGAAAAAATAATTTAGAAAGACTTGATTAAAAAGGACACAGGCAAGAGAACAAAAGTAATCGAAGGAATGAAAAGCAAAGCTTTACGTTAATGGCCATCGAAGGCTTTCATCGGCTTCTCTAGAGAAATTTATTTTTGGAATTGGGACTTCTCTGGATGTTTGAACTTCATCGCGTATTTTCATTCCCTCTTTTTTTTTTTAATAGGGCACGGATATACGTAGGTTAGTTATGTTTGATTGTTTTCCGATGCGTTTAACCGTGATTACGGCAATCGAGTGTAACGGACGATTATTTCATGCTCGAGTAAATTATAATTGCGCAAATTGGAATGAATACATCTCGTTTACACAAACGTTTATTTCTACAAATTCGTTTTTAAGCAATTAACTGAACGAATTTNAGAAATGTGTTGCGATTTCGACTCCACTTTTCGATTAGATTATTACCCATGCGATCCTGCAATAAGTCGTGGCTATATTATTGCGGGCTGCAGTAGTTCTCAGCAGCGTGATTCAAAAGTCTGTCAATCGAGAAATTCAATTATGAAATTGTATCAATTTCTCGTTTGGCCGATCTTCTGCTCCACGTATAAGTGCGACGGTGAGGAACAAAGTGGGCGCCGGTATGTACAGATATGTATAGGAAGGTGCGAAAGCCCGCATTGCGGAATGAGAGATCGCCTATCGGCCTATTGGCCCATGTCCTGCTCGTCTACTTCCATCTTCCTCCTCCCCGTTCCTCTTTTCCCCGTACCATCCGCACGTTCGATCCTGTATCTGTCTCTGCCCGCCGTTCACCGCTCCTCTTTCGTTGCCAATTTGCGACGAGATTCGCAGCTCGAGGTGATAGCGACGCGTGCACCCCGATAAGAATCGTTTTTGCGGCCCGGCTACAATCGATCGCATAAATCGTCGAGCTCGATCGCCGATGCGAAGATTTAACCTTCGCAAAAGCCCGGTCCGAGGTGTCACCGAGATTTTCCTTGATTCTTTATAGACCGTGATAGCGCGATTGTTTTCCCACCGGTGAGTTGTAGCATTTTTGCATTGGAAATGTTGAATTTTAATTGGAAACAAGCGTAACCTATAATAACAAGTGTTTGTTTAAAATTGCATTATTTCTCTAGATGTATTATTTTCTCTATAAACGTATGCGAGTTATTTTTTATTGACTCTCCTTATAACGAGGAACATTATTTCTTTCTCTGACCCTAGTTCGTAAGTCTTCATCGTCGCCATAAACAGGCGTTTTAACTAAAGTCGAAACGATGTAGACGAAAGTGTCGGGAATTAATTGCTCGCCGGTAATGACCGTGGTAATCTAGCAATTAATGGGCAATTTCTCCGGACCGGAAGGAAGCGAAGCTGCTTCAAGAGACGGGAAACATTGATCCTCTTTGCATACTGCGCTTGTATCCGACGTTGGTCATAGTTCCGCGAGTGTTCGCGCCGCGCGTACTCGCGTATTTATGCATGCGAATCTTCGCGGTCGCGTGCAGTCGCGCTCGCTTAGTTTTGTGTTTGACGATTTTGCATATGCATGCGTAAACGGTCCGCCGCGTTGAATATGGTCCAGAACTTGGTTGTTATTTGAATAGAAAATTCATTACGTGCTTCCCGCGTGTTCCCGTATATTGTTTACTGTAACTTTCTGACAACGATTACGCAACCTGGAAATCGCGTATGAGGTTTCCTTTTTTAAATTTGATCAGTGGATTGAACGTGATAAGAAGAAGTGGGATAAGTATTGTTTTATGAATAAATGCAGCAAAGACTCGAAATTTTTTACATATTAAAAAAAGAGAAGAGCTTTATTTCTGATGCATTTCTTAGATTTGTATTCTGCATTGTTATAAAAGTGTTATATGTTAAAAGTGTTATATATTGCATATTTATGGAATGTGGATTGCTCGAACGAAAATAACAATTTTGCTGCTATTTAATTAGGGTATGGGGTTAGAGGGAACTGAAATACCACTTTTCGAGCAGAACCGGCTGTGCATGATTTAAGGACGTTCTGGAGGTACAATCGGAGACAAAACTACATGGAATTCGAAATTCGTCAATATATTAGCAATAAAGGCCATTTATGATGTATATTTTGTATTAAAAATATAGATGAATTCTGAAAGCTTTTGTTTAATTAGTGAATTGCTTCTTATACTGGCTTCTTAATCAAGTTTTCTTAATAGTAGCAAAAATTCTAAGTAACTTTTGTGAACGACTGCACCCTTTGATTTCAACTTGTAGAAAATAAATTGGTGATGTTGAATATAGACAATTACATAATAAAAAGTTAAAAATAAATATTTAAATAAATCAAAAATTCTTCAGAAAGCAATATTTATAATTACTATTGAAAATAAACACCTGAAATTTGTATAAAATTATGTTCTGATAATAAGTCTCTCTGTTTAGTAAACATTAATAAATTTTGTGTATCNGCCGCGCGTACTCGCGTATTTATGCATGCGAATCTTCGCGGTCGCGTGCAGTCGCGCTCGCTTAGTTTTGTGTTTGACGATTTTGCATATGCATGCGTAAACGGTCCGCCGCGTTGAATATGGTCCAGAACTTGGTTGTTATTTGAATAGAAAATTCATTACGTGCTTCCCGCGTGTTCCCGTATATTGTTTACTGTAACTTTCTGACAACGATTACGCAACCTGGAAATCGCGTATGAGGTTTCCTTTTTTAAATTTGATCAGTGGATTGAACGTGATAAGAAGAAGTGGGATAAGTATTGTTTTATGAATAAATGCAGCAAACACTCGAAATTTTTTACATATTAAAAAAAGAGAAGAGCTTTATTTCTGATGCATTTCTTAGATTTGTATTCTGCATTGTTATAAAAGTGTTATATGTTGGGCACATTTATGGAATGTGGATTGCTCGAACGATAACAATTTTGCTGCTATTTAATTAGGGTATGGTGTTAGAGGGAACTGAAATTCCACTTTTCGAGCAGAACCGGCTGTGCATGATTTAAGGACGTTCTCGAGGTACAATCGGAGACAAAACTACATGGAATTCGAAATTCGTCAATATATTAGCAATAAAGGCCATTTACGATGTATATTTTGTATTAAAAATATAGATGAATTCTGAAAGCTTTTGTTTAATTAGTGAATTGCTTCTTATACTAGCTTCTTAATCAAGTTTTCTTAATAGTAGCAAAAATTCTAAGTAACTTTTGTGAACGACTGCACCCTTTGATTTCAACTTGTAGAAAATAAATTGGTGATGTTGAATATAGACAATTACATAATAAAAAGTTAAAAATAAATATTTAAATAAATCAAAAATTCTTCAGAAAGCAATATTTATAATTACTACTGAAAATAAACACCTGAAATTTGTATAAAATTATGTTCTGATAATAAGTCTCTCTGTTCAGTAAACATTAATAAATTTTGTGTATCAATTAATTACATAGTTTTTAATATATATAGAAAAAAATTGGAGTTTCTGGCAGCGTTTTCTAAAGGTTTAAATAGGATTTGAAGTGGAATTTTATGAATAATAAGATAAAGTCTTCATAAGAAGACGTGTTAAAATATGAACACTTTAAATAGCTATAATTTTTAAACGGTGAAGTGAATTGAACCCAAACTTTGATAATTGCTTTAATGTAGTAAAAACTGTGTTTTGTTAACGGCTCAAGAATTTCTGAACGTTTCTTTATATCTTCAGAACATCCTCAAACGGTGCGTTTATCCCAATCTAATCTTGATCCACGGTATCATCCTCAGGTTTCAAGTTACATTCACCAAATTTACATGCATACAAGTTTATAGTGTACCGTAGACGGAGAAGTTTAATAAAATCAAGCAGAACGGAGATAAAAGCATCAGCTTGAAACGTTTGCAGGAATCGGGGTTCGAGAGACGGAGAAATCGTGTTGCCGGTGAAGTAACGGGCCAGCTATTCCCAATTCTCACCCAATCTAAAATCAATCTTAGTTCGTGCTCTTAGACGAACTGGAAGTAGGATTCTAAAGGGAGCCGCGCGATGGGCTGCGACGTTAGGGGTATGGGTGAGGCTGAACCGATCACTTTTAAGCAGGCTTGCAAGTCTGCATTATTCAAACTCTACCGCCAACCAAGCCAGAGTTTCTCTGGCACCCTCTAAAGAACCACCTTGTGTCTTTCTCTTCGGCACCAACCCTTTCCCCCCACCACCGCCTCCGACTCCACTCCGTTTCATCAGTTTTCAATGCTTTTCCATCTATTTTCGTTTTCTTAAAACGTCAGATCCCGACTTTTTAATTCACGCTGCGTCTCGACGGAAGTCATGAATTATTATCTGCATCCCTCTCACGGGATCGATGCATTTTTACTCAAACCATAAGGAATTAACGCGTTTTTAATAATAAAATTAGACTTTCGTCGGAAAATGCAAGAGCACTAGAAATGTGCAGACTCAAAAGAACTCTCTTAGTTTTAACGGATCGTCGCTATTCCGTTTAACAACCCCGTCGCGCTTTTTCGTAGACGAGACGAGTGCGCGGGAGTGTTGCTTAAAACGTTCGCACCGTTTCCATCTGACGACCCCGAACCTTTCAGAGGCGCATTCGCGAAAAAGCGGCCGCACGAATTACGAGGTTAAAGCGTGTCGCGCTCCAAATATTTGCGTTCGCGTTCCGGTCGGCCGCCTACGGTAAACTTAGCAGGCAGCCGCTTGCACCATCGTCAGATTATCGCCCCGTACAAAATAAACATTCGCACTAACCTCCCTAACTATAAATATTTCACAATTACCTGGTCCGCGGAGGAAATAGTCGCTTCTTCCTTCCACACGTCACTTTCATTCAGCACGAAAAAACTGGTGCAAGCACTCTCCCAGAGGCGCGTTATAGTTTCGGTCGCATTCTACTTTCTTTCACTCGGTTGTCATGTTAATTTTTCTACCACCCGCTTCCCGGTTCCCTTTAATTTTTACCACTTTTTTTTTCTTTTTCGACAACGATGAGAAAATTGTGCGCAGTATGGCGATTCTATTATTAAACAGATAAAGAAGGTAGAGATTTTACTTTTGATATGAATATTGAAAAATATTGAGTTAAATATTAAGTTACAAGTAAAGGCGATTGATATTTTTACGGTTTTATGCATTATGAATATAGAAGAAGTACGAATTGGAAATTAGCTAATTGGAGAACTTCAGCTCTCAACTTTTGGTTTAAAATTATAATATTTGAGAGGGAAGTTATTTAAAATTATTGATAAATTAACGTCGCCAGGTCAATCGGATATTTTTTTTTAGATCTAATTATACCAATGACATCTACCAAACTATTCAGAAATGCATTGGACTGAATAAATTATGTTATCGAGGCTAACTGAGGATTAAGCGAGGTTATGTACAACGCGACTTCACCGAAAGGCAACTTCGGTGATGAACGGGGGTCGGCCGGTGTCAAGTTAAAAGGAGGTGCGTAATAGGCTTAAAAAGACTGATGTCTTAAGCGGGATAAGAGGTAAGCCGCGGAAATAAATCTGGCGGAACCACGTCGCGTCTCGATCCTCTTGCGACGATATTCGGAAGCGTTTATGAGTTTCGGCTGTCCGAAAATGAAATTCCGATCGTTGGAAAGAGATAGCCCGTCATTTACCTAGGCGTTTAAAAGGGTGTCACGCTCCGGACGACTTCCATTGTCGTCGCCAATGGGCTGATTTTAATGACAATGGGAGTATAAATATTGAGGCACGAGGAAGAACGCTCCATATGTGGGTCACCCATTTGGGAGACAATATTCTATGAAAGTCAGTTGATTCATTTCGTTTCTGTCGCAGGACGATATCTACTTGAAGATATGGGCGTATAAAGATGTAAGTGTAAATCATTTAAAAAATGTTTCCTATCTTCGATGTGATTTAAAGATTTGATTCAATAACAACGCTTTTCAAGAATTAAATACTTATCAGTGGAGTGCGGCGGGTGTTTTGAGAAGAGCATCGAATCTCCCGAGAATCGGGAACGTAACGAGCCATGCATAATTGCTAAAACAGAGTCGCGAGCGCTTCGGCCGCGATCAATTTTCCCATCGAGCTGAACCGAGGAGAGGAACCGTCGATAATGTTGCCGAGTGTTATCTTTTTCATGGTGGCACGATCGCAAGGCCCCCGAACGCTGGGAATAGAACGGATGATCGGACTTTTAAGCAGGATCCTCGGCCTGCATTATTCACGCGGGCTCCTCTCCTCCCCATCGACGACGCTTTCGTCCTCGCCACATCTCCAGCCGGGACTCGATTCTCGCGTGCAGGTGTCAATTTGTCCCTCGCCCACACTCCCGGCTTCTTCGCCCTCCCCCCCTGTTTTCGTCTCGGATGTCTCCTCCTTCTTCTTCCTCCCCTTCGACCTCTCGTACGTCGTCTTCCTGCCCGAAATGCTCTACCTCCGGGACGACACATTAGACTCCCAAATTATTGAAAGCAACAGCAGGAACACTGCGGGAAGGTAGAGGAGGGCCTCGCTTCCTCTCTCGCCCGCCTTAAGCGCGCTTGTCTCACGGATTCCATCTATGTCGGCCCGCAGCTAATGGAGGTACCGGGGATCGAATCCGGAGATCGGTATCGTCGGGCCATTTTCGTAGCCGTTTCCAATATAATCGCGGCCTCCGGCTAGCCTGGAAAAGCCACGGGTCAGGCGGCGAGTGTCATCCAGGGTTGGAACATCTTGTCGATGCGATCGTGCCACCTGTCCGCTCATTATCGATGCAAACGCCTCAAGCGTGATCCGCGTCCTTGCGGCGATCGGTTTTGTCGAGGCTAATGCTTACGCGTCCGACCCGCCCTCGAGGACCTCTCGACCTATTAGCGTGACGCCGTTAATCGTTACCTGGGGAATTCAATTAGAACGAGCACCCCCATCTGTGATGAGCTATCCTTCGCTTGTTACGAAGGAATTCGTGTTTGTCTTTGGGAATGCTCATTCGAAATGCAGCTTGCTTACTGCTCGGAGGACAAAATAAATGGGAAACTGTTACACCGAGTGCTTTTCATTAAAAAAATATGTAGATATTGGCACGTGTGATTTCCGAACAATTCCATTTAAGGTAGGATTTCCCTCCATTAGTGAATCGCTTATCATTCTGGTTTTTTAATCAAGTTTCCTTAATATTAGAAAAGATTCTAAGTGACTTTTGGTGAATGACAGTACCCTCTGATTTCAACTTGAAGAAAATAAATTGATGATGTTGAATATAGACAATTACATAATAAAAAGTCAAAAATAAATATTTAAATAAAACAGAAATACTTCAGAAAGCAATATTTATAATTACTAATAAACATCTCAAATTTGTATAAAATTATGTTCTGACGATATTTTGTAGTAGTTTACAATGTTTTTTTCTTTAACTATCCAGTGAAAATTAATAAATTTTGTGTATTAATTAATTACATAGTATTTACTATATATAGAAAAAAATTGAAGTTTCTGGTAACGTTTTTTCAACGTTTAAATAGGATTTGAAGTGGAAATTTATGAATTCTCCATAAGAAGACGTGTTAAAATGTGCAAACTTCAAATTGCTATAATTTTTAAACGATGAAGTGAATCGAACCCAAACTTTGATAATTGCTTTAATATAGTAATAACTGTGTTTTGTTAACGTTTCAAGAATTTCTTGACGTTTTTATATACCTTCAGAACATCCTTAATTAGTGAATTGCTTCTCATACTGGTTTTTCAATCAAGTTTCCTTAATATTAGAAAAGATTCTAAGTGACTTTTGGTGAATGACTGTACCCTCTGATTTCAACTTGAAGAAAATAAATTGGTGATGTTGAATATAGACAATTACATAATAAAAAGTCAAAAATAAGTATTTAAATAAAACAAGATTACTTCAGAAAGCAATATTTATAATTACTAATAAACATCTCAAATTTGTATAAAATCATGTTCTGATGACATTTTATAGTAGTTTATAATGTTTGTTTTTTAACTGTTCAGTGAACATTAATAAATTTTGTGTATTACTTAATTACATAGTGTTTACTATACATAGTAAAAAATTGAAGTTTCTGGCAACGTTTTTTCAACGTTTAAATAGGGTTTGAAGTAGAATTTTATGAATTCTCCATAAGAATTAAAATGAATTAATAAGAATTAAAAGCGTGTTAAAATGTGCAAACTTTAAATTGCTATAATTTTTAAACGATGAAGTGAATCGAACCCAAACTTTGATAATTGCTTTAATATAGTAAAAACTATGTTTTGTTAACGTTTCAAGAATTTCTGAACGTTTTTATATACCTCCAGAACGTCCTTAATGTAGGTTTTCCCCGAAGCGTCAGACGCGCGCGTCTAGCGTCAGCGTTCACACTCAACTCTCGTTTGTGTGCGATTAAGTCAATGATCATGCTTATATTTTATACAAACGTTTTTTATATTGTGATATCACACGAGAAACACGCATTCAATTAGTCAAATCGTCGTTAATCGCACGAAAACGAGAGATGAATGTCAACGCTGAAGCTAGACGCTTGATGCTTACGTCCAAATGCGCACGTCTGACGTTTCGGTGAAAACCTACCTTTAGATGTAATATAACAGAAATTTCGGTGACGAAAGCGAGCGATATCGTGTCATCTCGACTAGGTACACATTCGTAAATTGTTTGTGAAGAACTTACGTCATATTACGTAATATAACACAAGAATTTCATTAAAGAGTAAATAACCAAGCAAGAGAAGGAGATTGACTATTTACTCCGGTCCCTCGCTCTCTCTCTCTTAATTGAATTCCCTTTGAACGACTTCGAAGCGTTTCCAATGTAATCCCCTTGATCATCGCGAAATATCGCGACCGCGTAATTAGTTGAACTAATAAATTATCGTTAACTCGTCATTGTGAATTGTTCGCCGTTGTTCCTTAACAAACATCGTGCCTCCATCGGCATCCGTCAGTGTCGGTCTTAAGCCCGAAGGCATTCAAGCGGAATGAAATCAATGCTCGAAATAAAAGCCTGAGAGATATCTATTGAACGCCTCCCGGCTTACTGCTAGATTCTCTTTTTTTTTATCAGTATTATTACGTAAGGATTCAACAGACGTGCATTTAAATCCGTTTCATCGAACGATTACGCAAGCGAATAACCGCGATTAATGGAGCTGAATTGGAAAAAACGACAACGGCGTGCTCCTCCGCATAAGTGAATGCTTCAAATGTAGGCAGAATGAACAGCATTACCCGGCGGACATTACTAAATAAAGATTTATCTGATTATTATGATCCACGATCCTTAACTAATATACGATATAAATGAAGTTCAATAAAAATTATAAAACTAATTTCCTTGTATTCTAATTGAGATTAGACATAGATTTTTGAATAAGTAAGTATAAAATAATAGAACGCGTCTTGTCACAATATTTCCGATCGAATTCACAATTAAACATCCGCGGCAAAAAAAAGACGAGTTTCCTTGCTAATTGTCTACTGGCTGGAGGATCGAGCGCAAGAATCGAAAGAGGCGTTGGCTGAAAGAGTTTTCATTCTGATGGATGGTGCATCACTAGGACAAGTGAAGAAGAAATCGGTCGGTCACAAAGAAATTGCAACAAGAGGATAGGGCGGCGAAGAAAGTGGACGGAGGGTGGCGTGCGTGCCGTGACAATGAACATTCCTATCTCATCGTCGGGACGACGCGGTTTCCCGTCAGCCGGTCGACGTTCTAGTGCCGCTCTCGACGAACAGAAGGGTGAAAAGCGTCGACGAAGCACTCGCCGCTGTTCCATCGTGCTCCCGGCTAATTGTCTAATTGCATTTAACGGGTGTTCGATTTCAAAGGTGGTTGCCACCGGGCAATGGAGAACGTTTCATATAAAATAGCGGTCAACCAGTACGGCGCTGACGAAATTAACAACCTAGCTCCCGCCATCCGTATAAGAACGTATCCGGTACCACGGGAAAAAAATGATAAAATTGTGGAACTGCGCTGTTTAACAGGCTGGTAATTAACTAATGGAGGCGACGACACACGAGGGAAGTCGACTTAAACTATTTACTCTCCAGTTATAAAAACTGTAACTGCTCCACTGTTCAGTTCTTTGTACATTGAGGAAAACGAAGCCATAAAATTCTAGCAATATTTATTGTATATTTAATTCAAAATTACTCTATTTGAATAGTGATCTTGAAAAATGTTAGATTTAATTAATGATTGCTAAACTTTATGGGAAAATTCGTCTGTATGCTTAGTATAATTTTTACTTATTGAACTCAAAGGAAATTACCGAATTATATAATAAAATCTTTAATCTATATATGAAATAATATAAATCGCGTGTAGTAATATAAGGAAAAATTAGTAACTGTAGATAGTAATTATTATTACTATGTAGAAATTACTATATAGAGTTGTAATAAATACAGAAGGAACGTATTTATTAATTACCGAACAAATTACCGAATTATATAATAAAATCTTTAATCTATAACATAAATCGCGTGTAGTAAGATAAGGTAAAGTGATATGAGAAAAATATAGAAACTGAATATTAGAAATTACTAACCAGGGATAGTAAAAATTAGTAACTGTGGATAGTAATTATTATTACTATGTAGAAATTACTATATAGATTTGTAATAAATAGAGAAGGAACGTATTTATTAATTACCGAACAAATTACCGAATTATATGTATAATAAAATCCTTACTCCATATATGAGATAATATAAATCGCGTGTAGTAATTACTGTATCACTTATTTGACATTTTTAATGATTCCAGCTATGTCATAAGAAGAAAGCTTCGTGCTTATTTTTTAGCGCATAATATATGAAAACCTTATCTCAGGATACTTCTATTTATCTTTCTCATAGCCGTCATTTCATTTCATTTCATTTCATTTTATTTTTTTTTTCTGCTCTTTATATTACCAGTACTTGTAAAGGGCCAATGGACCCGTAAATAAATATAAGGTAAAGTAATGTAAGAAAAATGTAGAAACTGAATATTAGAAATTATTAACCAGGGATAGTAAAAATTAGTAACTGTGGATAGTAATTATTATCACTATGTAGAAATTACTATATAGATCTGTAATAAATAGAGAAGGAACGTATTTATTACTCAAAGAAAGTATTTTTTTGGTACTATATTTCAATTTTTGCTAATCGTCAGACCACCGTTTCCTCAGTGTAGATAGTAAAGTTTGAGAGAGTTATTTCGTAGTGGACAGAATTGTAGGGAGTATGCAATCGGTGCTTTTGTGCAGAACATTTGGCTAAAGAAAATAGATGCCAACGGAGCGGAAGGGTATTGATCTGCCGTATTTTTGGCAAACATGAATAGACCGGCAAGACAGTGGACGGAAGTATATAAGAATCGAGTGTCACTTCCTTTTTTCTATTTCAGTCTGAGCTTTCATCCGGGCGGAGTAGAATTTCCTCAATGGATCGTCGTTAAGATACCGGTCGGTGAAATTAGTGTCAATACATATCATCTCCCTTTTGATCTAACCGACGAAAACACGGAACAAAGCGGTGAGCAAGAAATCATCGGAGACCGCGACACACCGTTCGTAGTCTCATCCAACGAAAGACGCCAAGAAACATTAAAGAAGATAAACGGCCGGCGAAGTCGGTCTCATTCATAATTCATGCCGCTAATTTCTCACGGCGGTGCGCGCTGCTACGTTATTGCATTATCTGGGAAATCCTTGAATAATTCTCATCCGGCCACGGCTCTTGCTACGAAACTTGCCGTTACTCGCTCCTCCCCATCCTTCCGCACCCCCTTTTCTTTCATCCGTCAAAACGTCCTCCTCGAGGACGATACAACCACGCCCGGCCCTCGATTATGCCCGTTCCTATTTTCAAACTTTCATTAGAGCCAGCCGCGCGATTATAGCGCGCCGTCCAATTGGAAAACGGAAGGGATGGACGTTACGAGAGTTGATACAATCGTAACATTTGCGACCTAATAATTTCTGTGAATCGCACGGCAACCGGCCAACGGAATAATTGGAATTCAACGAGACGCGCGACGACAGCGCGCGTTTGTTAATTTAACGGCGACGAGGACCGCAGCTGATACGCGTATCCACGTGTTTTCATTGCATTTCGAACGGCGAAACGTGTTTTCGTTTCGTCACAAATCGTGCGGACGCAGTGACACGAGTCGAATGCACCGATTCCATTTATCAATCCTATCGACGATCCTTCTAAGTCCCTTACAAATAATACTTATATTCAAAAGGAGTTAATATGCTAAAATACATTATTAAATCTAATTATGGTTTTACTTCGAAGCTCAACACCATTTTCTAGCATTCCCTGCAATTGTAGAAGTATTTCTTCCGAGCTAGCTTCGATTTTACCGATTCTCTTTCATCTTCGAATGCTTGCTGGCTCTCCCTCTTTTTTTTTTTATATGCACCAAGTTCGTATCAACAGACAATAAACCACTCCGGCATGTGCTTGCGATATCCGACATACATTTTCCCATTTCTGTCCACGGCTGCTTGTTGAGTATGCATGGATACTTTTTAAACAATAGCAGCATGATAAAGCGACCACTTTCTGGAACCGTTGTCAATTTTCTTCGGCATTGGCTCCCAACTGAGTGATCTTAAATCCCAGCATAGTTTAATATTTATCGAGTTTCTTCCGTACTAGTGTCAAGTTTATTAACTCACCAGTAATTTATTTACAGTTTTCTACGTGATGTACTCAATCATTTGATAACGATCAACATATTTGCACGCGTAAAACTTCTGTTACCCTGCTCGGCTGTATGTAACTTATCTGATATACATATTTATTATAGTTTATCGAGATAATAACGATCACGAAGTCGAAGTCAGTCCACGCGACGCGACGCAACCTCCGTTCAGACTTTATTATCGCAAAACGAGGACGAAATAATTTACGAGGGACATGCGTGAAACAAATGCGGAACGAGCTTGGGCGCAATTGGTTTTTTGACGATGCGATATAACGCAAGATTATTGGGCGCAATAATAAAGGCCCTGGTCATAAGTCGCGTGGGACGGCAATGGGACGAGACGATCGTTGTGTCTTATAAAACTTTCGCAATTTTGAGAGAGGTGTGACTGACGTGTAATAACCCTCCCCGCTTACCGCCGCCAGAGCCGTATTTCGAAACGACCCCCAGACACCGAAACCCCTCCCGCTTCCTGGCCCCACCACTGCTTCCGGTTCTGCGGCCGCTTTTCAAGCGTCCGCGAATTCATGCCACGGCATCGATTCCGGCTTGAACCGAACCACCGCTTACAAATTAACCCCGGAGCGGAGTCATTTTTTTCCCTCGCTCCTCGAGGAACCAACCGTGCCTCGATGGGAACAAGTTAAATTAACTCACGGGGTGGTCTGTCTTTTCCTCCACTCCGCTCTCCTTTCTCTCTGTCGCATGACCCCCAAGCTCGTAGGTTCTGTTTTTTTTTTTCGCCCTGCCCTCCTCGTCTGTCGCACATTTCCCACCGCGACGTGCTCCGTCGCTTTCCGCAGTGAAACATCGAAAGCCATTATTTAAAAGCCGGTCGGTATAATATCTGCTCCCCTGCGTTTCATTAAAACGCGGAACTGCGGCTTTTAATCACGTAATCTGAACGAATCACTGCGGGAAATTATGTTACGCGGATTTCGAGGCCGGCCTCGCCATTTCGTTTTCCCGCTTCACGGATTATCGGATCGCATCGCGTGTAAATCGTAATTAAGTACGGAGTAAAGTGTGGAATATTTGAACAACAAACACGCAAAGTAACCATATAACTGCGTGAAATTTAGTCTAATTTCCTTCCTACCATAACTTGTGATTCAAACACTTTTCTATGTGCAATTTATACGGATATTAATTTCTGTAGCGTCGGAACACGGATACGAAATTAATTAGTGATTACTACTATGAAAAACAACAATGCCGCTGACCGACCAAATCCCGATATAGAAGAACGTACATACAAATGCAATGAAGCCTCGACAAATCGCTGCTTTGACTCAAAATACGAAACGTTATCCGACCGTACCAACGTCGACCACGATGTTTTTACTATTGATACCGATGTATCATTTCGTACAT
>SMSR01016034.1:31586-43879 GCA_019453355.1 Ceratina japonica | reverse complement strand
GAACTACCATAATGATTCCACAATTAATAAAGTAGGTATAATTTTAGTAGTTTTATAGTGTAAATATGGTATTTGCTCGGTATGGTCTAGGCAGTTTCTTGGTATGAATAATTCCCAAACCGACCGTTGCTTTATGGTAGAAATATAGTATTCTGCTGTATTACTACCCATTTACTACCAAAGAACTATCACTTCTATACCTGGGTAAAAAAATACTATAAAAATACCGGAATTAGCGGTAGTTCCGAATCCGCTAGGGAATGGCCAATGTTTTGGCAAAATATAAGCCAATCGCATGGCCAATATATGTGCCCATAATTATGAAAGTGGTCTAAGTCAAAATTTTTTTAAAAATGAGTTTATCACTTATTTTACACTAGATTCATAATGTGGTATGAAATAACTAACGAACTAATTTTTCAAAAAATTTTGACTTAGACCACTTTCATAATTATGGGCACATATATATACGCCACGTATTGGTGTCCGTGAAGTTGGCACTCGATTTTATTATATGTAAAAAGACTTCACCAGTTCTAGTAGCACTTTTATTTGTTCTACAGTTCCTGATGAAAAATAAAAAGAGTTCCGAATTTCAAATGTCGAAGAACTCGAAAATAAAAAATCGACTGCCGACTTCATGTTCCAGCACTCGATTTTTTCCTCTGAAGTACTAATAATGATTGCAAAATTCAAGGTTTCTTGAGAGTTCCCGATAGTTCTACAATAGTTCTAGCCCAATATGAAATTTCATATTATTTTGATAATTACTATGTTTTTTTTCGACAACTTTTCTGCGCGGCCGGCACTCGATTTTGTCCTCTAAAGTACCGACTGAAAAGAATCGACGTTTCTTAGTAGTTTTCGACAGTTCTACAATAGTTCTAGCCCAGTATGAAATTTTATAAGAGGATATCTTGATAATAACTACATTTTTCAAAAATTTTACTGCACTGCTAGCACTCGATGCTTCCTCTAAAGTGCCAGTAGTAATAGAAAAATTCAAAGTTTCATAGTAGTTCTCGGTAGTTCTACGATAGTTCTATCCTAATATGAAATTTCAAATCGATATCTTGACAATTACTGTGGTTTTCGACAATTTTGATATATGATTGACACTCGATGTTTCCTATAAAGTACCGACAATAATTGAAAAATTCAAAGTTCTTTGCGAGTTCCCGATTGTTCTAAAATAGTTCTAGCTTAATATGAAATTTCAAATCGATATCTTAATAATTACTATGTTTCTCGAAAATTGTATAATGCGACCAGCACTCGAATTTTTTTCTCTAAAGTACCAATAATAATTGCAAAATTCAAGGTTTCTTAGTAGTTCTCGGCAGTTTTATAATAGTTCTATCCTAATATGAAATTTCAATTCGATATCTTGACAATTACTGTGGTTTTCGACAATTTTAATGTATGATTGACACTCGATGTTTCCTATAAAGTACCGATAATAATTGAAAAATTCAAAGTTCTTTGCGAGTTCCCGATTGTTCTACAATGGTTCTAGTCTAATATGAAATTTCAAATCGATATCTTGACAATTACTATGTTTTTCGCCAAGAACTTCACCTTCCTATAACTCCCTAAAACATAGTAATTATTAAAATCTCAATTTGTAATTTCACATTGGTGTAGAACTATTATAGAACTGGCGAGAAATCTCAAGAAACCTTGGATTTTCGAATTATTATGGGTACTTTAGAGGAAAAAATCGAGTGCTGGAACGTGAAGTCGGCACTCGATTTCTTCTTTTCGAGTTTTTCGACGTTTGAAATTCAGAAATCTTTTCATTTTTTATCAGGAACTGTAGAACTATTAAAAGTGCTACTATACCCACTAGAATTTTTCAATTTGTAATAGAATCGAGTGCCAACTTCATAGACGCAAAAAAGCATCGTATTAATTACGAAACAGACAATAAAGCAATGCCAGTAATTTGTCAATATTCATCGAAAATCATACGAATGACATATGTAAGTATAAATTATGAAAAAAAAAGAATAGAGTTCTCCCTTACAAAACGTATTTGCATGTAAAAAAAGTTATTATATATTACTAGTATTGTATATAAAAAGTGCTACTAGACCTACTAGAATTTTGTAATTTAGAATAAAATTGAGTGCCAACTTCACAGACGCCACATATTGGACATATTCCGCTAGAGCACATTTGGCAAAATGTTGGAAAGTAAAACAGCAACATTTTGTCAATATCTTGGTAACACTTTTGATTCTTTCTTTAATTATTACACTATATTTTAACTATAATTATAATTTAATAATAATAATAGAAATATTTGTTACGTTATAGTGTGTAAATAAAATAAAAAAAAAGGAAAACAATAATATTGTATAATTATAATAAATTGTGTAAATTATATAAAAAGTTGTATTTATTACTATAATTAGTTAAAACATAGAGTAATAATTAAAAAAGAATCAAAAGTGTTGCCAAAATATCGACGACATGTATTTTAATTATCTTGTAAAAGTATTGGCAAGATATTGGGAAAATGTTGCTGGGTTACTTTCCAACATTTTGCCAAATGTCCTCTAAGCGGAATACGTCCAATATATTGCCAAACGCGGCATATATATATATTGGCCATGCGATTAGCTTACATTTTGCCAAACTATTGGCCATTGTTACAATTTCTACGCGGGGGCGTAACGTCGAACTCCTGCCATATTCCGTTTTTCGACGTTTCCCGTGGAAGCCGGGAGGAGGATTACGTAAGGAAGAGAATACGAACGCGACCGGGTAATCGACGTGTTGACGGAAAATGGAACGGGCCGAAGGACGCCGATTACGGAGAAAGGGACCGTGCGAAGAGGCGCAGGAAACGCCGACGGCGGAGATCCCCGACGATTCCCCGTACAATGCCCGAGCAATTACAGGCCGTGCGTAATTCGCGATTGCCGTCGCGTGTCGCACAGAATCGCAGGTGTCCCGAGTTCCCATATTAAACCTGTAAACATCCGATCGATGAATCGCATCCAAAGCTACACCAGGTAAACGTAGAGAATCCGTCGGGACGACGATTGGCCGTTTACTTTTAATTTATAATCACTAGGTTCGATCGGCGAGTCATCGCAGTTGGCGACGAGTGTCAGGCTCCTCCGAACGAGAGAACGATCGGATCGGAGCGATCGGGAGGTCATCGGCTGGGAATCAAGCGTACGGACGACGATCGATAGACTGAATATCTCGGACGAGAGCTGGTGGGTCAGTGGGCATGTGCGCGAGCGACACGCGTGTCTCGCCGACGACGACGACGACGGTTCCCTCGATCCAAGATCCAACCCGGGAGCCGCCACCTCTTTCTTCGTGTCCCAACCAGGGATGGCCGATACACTCCCAAAGTATCGATATACAATATTGTACAGACGTGTATCGATACACCTAATATATTGTAGTAAAAGTATCAATACCATATATCGACGAAAAAAATTACAAATTGTAAAGTAATGAAAAAGAATAAATTTGACATTTTTATTGTAACCCTTAAGATGAAGGATTTATGGTAAATTAATTAAATCGAATAAAATTAATTAAAATACTTATTAATGTCTATATTTAAGGAGGTTCTACCGGTAACAGTTTTAACATTAAGAAAAATTTAAAATTTAGCGTATGAGTAGATTTTGGTTAAATAATGACTAAATTTTAACTTTCATGGGATGAGAGAAAAGTTCTGAAGATTTCAATTTAAATTGTTTTTCGCAAATATCTTAGTTGCTATTGGTCGGACGATATATATGCATACGATCGAAATTATAGATTGATCAATTCTCTACAACAATCATTCTTGGTATTTTTTTCTTGTGGGCAACGGTTTTCAAAATAACACGCGGTAAAAACTTGAAGTTTTCGGAAGAATGATATACGCGGCTTGGTTCGAAAACTTAATATATTGTAGTAAAAGTATCAATACCATATATCGACGAAAAAAATTACAAATTGTAAAGTAATGAAAAAGAATAAATTTGACATTTTTATTGTAACCCTTAAGATGAAGGATTTATGGCAAATTAAGTAAACCGAATAAAATTAATTAAAATACTTATTGATGTCTATATTTAAAGAGGTTCTACCGGTAACAGTTTTAACATTAAGAAAAATTAAAAATTTAGCGTACGAGTAGATTTTGGTTAAATAATGACTCTGTTAAATTTTAACTTTCATGGGATGAGAGAAAAGTTCTGAAGATTTCAATTTAAATTGTTTTTCGCAAATATCTTAGTTGCTATTGGTCGGACGATATATATGCATAGGATCGAAATTATAGATTGATCAATTCTCTACAACAATCATTCTTGGTATTTTTTTCTTGTGGGCAACGGTTTTCAAAATAACACGCGGTAAAAACTTGAAGTTTTCGGAAGAATGATATACGCGGCTTGGTTCGAAAACTTAATATATTGTAGTAAAAGTATCAATACCATATATCGACGAAAAAAATTACAAATTGTAAAGTAATGAAAAAGAATAAATTTGACATTTTTATTGTAACCCTTAAGATGAAGGATTTATGGCAAATTAAGTAAACCGAATAAAATTAATTAAAATACTTATTAATGTCTATATTTAAGGAGATTCTACCGGTAACAGTTTTAACATTAAGAAAAATTTAAAATTTAGCGTACGAGTAGATTTTGGTTAAATAATGACTCTGTTAAATTTTAACTTTCATGGGATGAGAGAAAAGTTCTGAAGATTTCAATTTAAATTGTTTTTCGGAAATATCTTAGTTGCTATTGGTCGGACGATATATATGCATAGGATCGAAATTATAGATTGATCAATTCTCTACAACAATCATTCTTGGTATTTTTTTCTTGTGGGCAACGGTTTTCAAAATAACACGCAGTAAAAACTTGAAGCGGAAGAATGATGTACGCGGCTTGGTTCGAAAACTTACAATTTTGTCGCGTATCGCGTAAAAGTATCGATACTTGCTGTATGACCCATCCCTAGTCGCAACGCCTCGCGAGTTTCGTGGAAAGATCGCAAACCTCCGACCGTGACCTAAAAAAAAGGGTCACTTCTCGCGGCCCTACCGCCGCGCTTAGCTTTCTTTCGCGCGACGACAATAGAAATCCGCCCTGAAACGAACGGGTATCTCTTGTATCGTCGCTATCAGTCAGGTGCGATAGTATCGGGATCGCCGAGACGAGATGATTCACGCGTAGCTCCGGAATTCCTTCACGTCCATACGCTTCAAAGGGTCACACCGTCGTCTCGCCTCTCGGGGTGGAAGCGGCGCGTCGAGGATTCGTTTCGTTATCTGAATTGGTGGACCGGAAGAAAGGCCGGGAGTCCCGTTCCGCTAAAACGGAAACGCGCTCTTGTTCCTAACGAATCGCGTGCAATTATTAAACTTTCCTTTCGTAGAGATCCTCGGATCCGACGGGACGCACCGCGCAGGCGTGTCGCCGCTGCGTGGGCGTGCAATGGACATTTTAAACGAGTCCCGTTCTAAATTTCAAAACGACACCAACTTTCCCCGTGCGCGAATAAAATTATATGCTCGGATCGGATCTCTCCGGTCGTACAGTTCGACGCTTTGTTCGTTCGCGATCGGAACTCGGGCTGCCAATTGACAATAGATTCGTGACGAATGCAAGGTGCAAGGACCTGGGACTCCGACGGGAACACGACTTTTAAATTGGAACAGATACGGGTCACAGCACCCACGCATATATATGTATCTCTCTCTCTCTGAACCTTGATGTAACACATGCGACGACGGAATCGATAATCACGAGGAACTCGTGCGGTTTCCTACCGTTCAAGTACAAAGTATCTCGTTTCGTCAGCGATCGCGATTAACAATCGCCGAAACTCGATTACCCACGCGAAATTACTCGAAAATATGTGGCCGAGG
The DNA here is from genome assembly GCA_019453355.1 of Ceratina japonica. Lineage (NCBI taxonomy): Eukaryota > Metazoa > Arthropoda > Insecta > Hymenoptera > Apidae > Ceratina > Ceratina japonica. The sequence goes on along the minus strand of SMSR01016034.1, from coordinate 37,983 downwards.
TCGGCGCGGATATTTTACGACGCTCCGTTTCGTAAACTCGTCCCGATAAATTCCGTCGTCAATAACAGTACGGTGTCGTCGAATACAATGACGCGAATTCGGGCGCAGGTACGTTCGTCGATATTCAAACGAGTTTTTCCGAACGGCGTTATGTCACTAACGAGGCCCGACGTCGTGGCAACCGTTCATAAACGCGGTAATATCGCCGCGGCGAGGAACTACTTTCGCCCGATGAAACATCTGTTATCACCGGGGATCCGAAAACTTTCACCGGTTGCCTGGAGCAAGAATTCCCGAGTGGGCCGAGCCAGGATCGAGGAGATCACGCTCGTTTCCTTGAAAAACGATCAATTAAAACGTTCGGACGCGGGGAACCCCGCCGATATCGACGTCTGAATTCGCGTGGCCGTCGATAACGTTCGACTGGTCGTACAATTAACGCGATCGCGGGTAACGAGCGACGATGTGTAGGCAGCCAGGTACCTTTGCCAACGAGAGCCGCGATGGAATCGATACTCGCTCGGCCGTCCGACACTCTGCCACTACGTTCCGACGTAGAGACGTATAAACGTAACGTCGGCTCGCGGTTTTGTTTCAGGAACGTGGACTCGATGCCTGGACGTAGGTTCGACAAATTTCTGATGACGCACACGGTGCGTGTACAGCGGAACGATCGATTTTTCGATCTCGTAGATGGCCAAGCGGGCAGGTAGGCGCGTCGGTTAGGTTCTCGGGAAACACTTTCGTTCGCGCGACACCTCGAAATGGAAAGTAGCAGCGTGTAAATATACGGTGTGTGCGGCTGGTTAACGGTGAGAATCGCGCGGCTCGGACGTGTGAGTGACGCGGCCGACGTCGACACCCGGGGCCAGACGGACGCTCGTCCAGGTTCATGCACCTTGGGAAACCGTTTGATCGCGGTGCGGAGGAATCCGCGCAGCGACGCGTGATTCATCTTCTTCCGGGCTCTGTCGACGGTCGGCCGCGTCGCGAGAGCGACGACGACGATGACGACGACGTCCGTCTCCTCTCTCGCTCTCTTCCTCCGCGGGACTCCCGGCGTCCGGGAGGAATGATGAATAAAAGACGGGTCGCCGGGGACTTACACTCGAGATGCTTCTTCTTCGGGCCTATCATCTCCTCGGTGGTCGCTTTGCACACGGCCTTCGCGAGGCCCTGCCCGGCGATGCTGTGCTTCGCCGCCAATAGCCTGTCGTTGATCGTCTGTCCCGCCATACTGTCGCTGCTCCTCCTGTCACACCGCGACTATTTCCCAGATGTACGCGCACCTCTCGTTCACCCTCGGCGAGTGTATAACGCGACCCGTGCACCGCGTCGCGCGCCACGGGCTCCGTTCTCCGGCTTCGTGGAGAGTGTCACACGCACACCGGCCGCCGGGAACCGCACCTGCGAGACGCACCTGATTCCCGAAAACCGACGACGACGACGACGACGGCGACCACGACGAGGAGGCACCGCGAAGAAGAACCGGCCGCCGATCACCACGTCTCCTGCTCGGCCGCGACTTCCTGCTGCCGACCTCCTCTCTCCTCGTAATCGCGATCCCGATCGAGCCGTGCGGGAGCTGTATCGCGCGCGTGTTAACGGCTCAGCTGGCTCACGGCGACGACAGAAACCTGCCAAAATGGCGACCCGGACCTCCTTCTCCTTCGCCGGACCGATCACTCCTGACAGCCTGCTCCTCCTCTGCGAACACGGCCTACATCTCTGACGTCCGTACTGCGCTAGTCAATACACCGCTAGCGGTTTCAATAACGAACTAAATATAAACGATCGAAACGATTTACCAGACTTTCGTCGCCGTTGGTCTTTCTTTAATCGGGAGATTCGGATTCGCCGTCTCGGTTTCGAGATTGAAAATTCGAATGACGCAACATATTTTACAAATATGGTTTTAGGCCGTGCGGAACGGAACGAGTTGGCTTCTTCTTAGAATCGCAGATGATAAGATTGTTCGTCTATCGAAAAGTTTTAACGATGAGCTAATGCGAACGGAATCGTTGCAATAATTTTAATTATAATATCGATCGAAATGGGTGTCACCGTGTCGAGTTTGAAATCGATAACTTGCGCACGCAGGGCGCCCTCGCAATAATCCGTCGGATCTATATACTTCTCTCGTGTCGAATAATTATTTTCGACGAGTTTTTCACGTTTCGTTTCTAAGCCCGTTCGCTGAATTCAAAGTTATTGGAAAATACGCGTTTTCAGACGAATTCGTATGTTCTGAACGTTGCCCTAGGTCCAATGCGAAATAACTAGACGCGCCTTAAAGTATTAAATTAAAACAATCGAAACGATGAAAAAAATGAGCGACAAACAATGATAATGTTAAGTAATCTCGACGCTGAGATCCGTGAATGCTTCACTCGTCGTTCGACGATTATTGAAGGAATATTAATGTAGCTCTCGTTGGCACGAATGAGTATTTTGACAACACGGACAACACGGCATTGCTGATAAGAACCGACAGGTCCACGAGCCGGTTTTTGGCAATCACTTTTTTTTTAACATGCGTATGTATGAAATATACTTTGAGAATTACCGAACATTTCTTCCGACACGCTAACAAACCGATTCTACACCGTTCTGTCAGATTTCTGTATTAACCCACGCTGTAACCTTGCTAACAGACCTAAGTATTGCTTCCGCTTTGAATTGTTGAGGAACAATCTGTTGTTGAACGAAGTCCATACGTACGTGTTCATTCCCTTTCTTCTTTTTTAGCTGTCAGCAGCGGAGCGTCGTTCGTGCTGTCGTCGATTTTGACAGTACTCGTGTTTTCGGGGATGCAGATTTATAAAGGATGGTTGGCGTCGTCACAGGTCTACACAATACTGGGAGGATACATCGGCTCGTTGCTGTTCATATGCGTGTTGACAGCGATAGGAAACTTGGAGGCAACGATATTTGGAAAGTCCTTCCAGCAAAAGCTATTTCCCGAAGGTAGGTCGTCGATCGTCGAGATTGTGGGATCAGGCTTTGATCGAATTCGTTCTCGTTGCAGTTATATTTTCGCTGATGATCAGTCTGATCGCGTCGGGCTTGGTACACCGGGTGGCGACCACGACGTGCTTCCTGTTTTCTATGATCGCCCTGTACTACATCAATAAAATATCTCAAGAGGCGTACGTCATACCGGTGCCGACGGTATCTTTGCACACAAAAAAACGAAAGTAAATACATCGACTATTATATTATTGTACGTGATTAAAACGAAATTCGTTAAGTTCTACGTGAAACTGTTCCGTTTCCATTGATCTTTAATCACACCTTTCCCCTCTGGGCAAAGATTACAAAAAATGGGAGCGAGCGAATGATAGAAGGCGAAATGTATTGACACCGTAGGTAAGTATTTTACAACATTTTAGGATTTCTTTTCCTTTTGTTCTCCCTGTGCTTCTCCGCTTCTTCTTTATCGCTAAAATACTCGAACGACTCGTCGCCGTCGTCTACCTGAAGATCTTTGTTCTCCTTCGGCTCACCGTTGTCCAAAGTTGGCTGAGACATGACGTGCTTGTAAATCGTCATCGCCTAAACCCACAGAACAGTGTAAGAACGCAAATCCCCGGTAAAACAAAGCGTTCTTTTAAGGACGTACCTGCGTCACCAAGGAAGACACGTCCGCGACGTTGCTGGGCAAGATCAAGGTATTGTTGACCTTCGCAAGTTTGTTAAACGCTTTAACGTACTGTTCCGCTATACTGTAGGAAGCCGCGTTCTTCGCGTCTGTCATATTGAGAGCACTCGCGACGAGTTTCAAGCTCTTGGCGCGTGCCTCCGCGATGGATACCAGAGCCGTCGCCATGCCAGTGGCTTTGTTTATCTCTTCCTGCTTCGCCGCCTCTAACGTACAATCATACGAATCGTTTACGAACTTCTTTACCGGGACGGTCTAAGGTCTGTTTCAATTACCCGATGCCAGGATCTGCGCCAAGCGTTTCCCCTCGGCGATGTTTATCTCTGCCTCCCTCTGGCCTTCCGACTCCAGCACCGCGGCTCTCTTCTTCCGTTCGGCCTCCACCTGCATCTGCATCGCTTCCTGCACCCTTTGTGGTAATCTTATGTCACCTAACACGAACGAACTCAAATAATAAAAGCTCGCCGATCGCCGGGCAAGGGATCTTACGTATTTCGTATCGGAGGCAAGTGATCCCCCAGGCTTCGCTCGCTTTGTTTATACTGTCGACTATGCAGACGTTCAGGCCTTCTCTCTCCCTGAACACCTTGTCCAGAGATATCTTTCCCAGCTCCGACCTCATCGTCGTTTGCGCTAACTGAACTACGGCGAACTCGGGATCGTCCACCCCGTACGACGCCAGAAACGGATCGATCACTCGTAAATATAAAACGCCGTCGATGTTTAACGTTACGTTATCTGCGAAAGAACGATCATTTGGTTTCACACTGTTCCGAGAAACGAGAAGACGTGGCACGTACCTGAGGTGACGGCGCTTTGCTGAGGTATTTCTATAGCTAATTCCTTAAGGCTTTGGACATATCTAATTCTATCTATTACCGGCGTGAGGATGTTTAAACCGGGATTCAGGATCCTGTGGAATTTGCCCATTCTCTCGACGATCCACGCCTAGGAGAGAACGGTACTTTATTTTTTGTTCTGACCAAAAGTAATTTGACTGCGGCTACAAACCTCTTGCTGAGGTACGAACAGTATGATCGTGTTCATCGGAGTGCCAGATTTGTGCCTGACGAACTGAGCTATCGGCAACTTGGGAACGGCGCGTTCGAATCCGACGAGCGGTTGTTGCTTCGGAGAAAAATTTAATTACGATCAGAGAAGAAGGAGCGGAGAAATCGTCGAGCACGACTTCGAAGCCGTTTCGGTTACCTTGAGGATCCCGAAGTTACGAGCGAGCTGCTTGAACCGGCAGTTCATTTCCCATTTATACGACCGCAACAACATGATTCTATATATTTACGTGACAAACACTGCGGGCCACACTGCTACGAGAGGTTAGGTCGTCCACGCGATCGTACTATACGTGGAAGCATGTCCCTTTCATTCGGGATTACCGCGATAAAAAAGGCTGGACAGCAGCCGACGGACGAAACCCGTTACGATCTTTAATCGACCATCGGATCTGTCGACGTTCGACGTCGAACGAAACTATGTAAAATAGTCGGATTCGTCGCGTGAATAAATTAGTATTATGGAGTAATCAGTTCATACGATACGTTTGACACGAGAGACTGCGCGTATGTATAACATGTGTCTGTAGTTCCGACACGTGCGAGAGCGTCGTTGAAATAAATCGTCGGAATCCTGTGATGGAAGAACGAGAAAGGGTTTAAAAGGAACATCGTTTTGTACATATATTATTCGAAGGGAATTCGATTTGTTCGAGCGTTCGAAATGAGTACGATACTGGAGAAAATCGCCTCGATCGAGGCCGAGGTAACCTTCGCCGTATTTACATCTGCACTGCACCGAATTTGTTCGGATATTTTATTTATTGCGATTTCATGGACAGATGGCCCGTACCCAAAAGAACAAAGCCACGTCGGGACATTTGGGATTGCTGAAGGCGAAACTCGCGAAATTGAGACGGGAACTTATCACTCCTAAAGGCGGGGGAGGCGGCGGCGAACAGGGCTTTGAAGTGGCAAAGACCGGCGACGCTAGGATAGGTTTCGTCGGTGCGTATTAAAAATGTAATTGAGAGAATGTTGGAAAAGTAATACATGTTTTTGGGACGAAGGTTTTCCTTCCGTGGGGAAATCTACTCTACTGAGTACGCTGGCCGGCGTCTATTCGGAAGTAGCGGCGTACGAGTTCACGACCCTTACGACTGTTCCTGGCTGCATCAAGTACAAGGGGGCAAAGATACAAGTTCGTACAGCGATTCGATGAACAGAGAGAAGGATGTTTCATCTTTTTACTGGATGATAATTGAATTTTATAGTTACTGGATCTCCCTGGAATTATTGAAGGCGCCAAGGACGGCAAAGGTCGCGGAAGACAAGTTATAGCAGTAGCCAGAACTTGCAGTTTAATATTCATTGTTCTGGACGTCCTGAAACCACTGGGACACAAAAGATTGATCGAACACGAATTGGAGGGTTTCGGATTACGATTGAACAAACAGCCGCCGAACATCAATTTCCGGAAGAAGGACAAAGGTGGCATTAATTTTCAGACTACGGTAATGGCGATCTTACTTCATTGGGACATGAAATAGGCTGAACTTCAGAAACCCCCCAAGCTTGGGGGGTTTCTGAAGTCTTACCCATGAAATATTATACGGAACTTCGATGTTGAAACAATTTAATCGTTTTCCCAGTGCGCTCAGTCCGAGCTCGATTTAGAAACAGTAAAGAGTATTCTGTCGGAGTATAGAATTCACAACGCGGACAT
>SMSR01016034.1:0-19381 GCA_019453355.1 Ceratina japonica | reverse complement strand
CGCTGGTGTCCCACCGGGGTCGACATCATACGCGCTGGTATCTATCGCATCGTCGGTCCCGCCACGCTTCGAACTCCCACGATCTCGTTCTCTGACCGCAAAGCCTTTGTCGCGTCACGACGATAAATAATTATAACAATCTCGACGAGCGAAAAAGTATCGGAGTCGCTTTAACGAACGAGCAAAGTCGAACGCGCGTCGCTCCTTCCCCGAGAATAAACCCCCCGTCAAACGTTCGCCGGCTAAGCGTTCCGAGTCCGAGAGCTATTTTTACGTGGTGCCTTGGACTCGTTGAGCGTGCCGCCTCCTAGAGACTCGCCGGTAGAATTATAGATCGGAAGCGTTCGAAGCCGTACGAGATTTAGACCGGAGATATTTCGCCCGGTTTCGAAGAAACTCCTGTCTAAATCCGATTTGGAGAAATCGATGTCACCTACAGTTAGAAACAGTCTCACGTCCCCCGCGATAGTCGCTTGTACTTAATCACCGATTGTCGCCCGGTTTCCAGCGATCTCGGCGATCCCGAAAATAGTCTGCGAGACGATCCACGCGCTGGAGCTGCACGATGAGACGCCCTCGTGGAAGATCATGGACAATAAGGGACGGGTCACCGTGGTGCTGCACTGGGACCAGCGATCGTCGGCGTCGTCCCAGGGCCAGCAGCAGCCGAAGGGCCAGGACGTCCAGGCGTCCAAGTACTCGCCGACCAAGAAGACCGATCTGAGCGGCGGCGGCCAGCGGCCGCCGTTGGTCATCCAGACGAGCCTCGACCAGCTGAACTACGGGGGGAAGCTGGGACACCTGGCGGCGGAGGTCGGGCCGAGCCGGTACACCAGCCCCCATATCACTGTGATAAATCATGACGACATGGTACGAGATCGTCGGTACCCGCGAGACGTCCGCGGTCAGTCAACGGGACCGATTTCCGAACAGAAATTGCAATTCTAAAATCCGGCGTCAACGAACGAATCCTAATCTCTGCCTAAAAATCGAGTAAAAACCCCGTGAACACGCCTATATACGCGCACTATACAGAGTTCTAATTTGGAATCGGTTTCGTACCGGCTTACCGCGGCGACGTCTCCCGTTACGGTTTTGCCACGAGCTTCTCTCTCTCTCTCTCTCTCTCTCTCTCTCTGTTAGCGCACGTGGTACGAAATTTTTTTGACGAGGCGAGGTTTCCGGGTTGAACGAGTTCGGTCTCTCGCGACGGGCTTAGGGGACGGCGCACGTCCCGACCTCCGGCCCAGGTACGCAGTGTCGTCGGTGTTTTGGACGGCTCGGAGCCCGGAAGCCTCGAGGACCCTCTTCCCCTCTCTCTCTCTCTCTGTCTGTTTCTCTCTGTCTCTGTCTCTCTCTCTCTCTGTCTCTCTGTCTCTCTCGAACCTAGAAAACGATCCGAAAGAGAGGAGGATAGAAAGCGAAAAGATGAAAAATTAAAAAAACCTGGTCGTGCACGACACAGCAGCAGCAGCAGTCGTCCGGGCTGCAGCCGCAGCCGCAGCCGCACGGGATCCCGGGCAGGCTGGTGAAGCAGGGCACCAACTCGTTCGACAGCACGACGATCCATATCCACACGCCGGAGTGCTCGAACCACATCCATCAGCCGGTGGCGAGGAACGGGAGCCCGGTGAACGGGGCCGACGGCGGGCCCAGCGGCGAGTGCGACTTCCACTGCTGCGCGCTCCACGAGGAGGGCCGCAGGATCGCCGTGCACAAGTCGGTGGCCACGTCGCCGATCCAAGACGCCCAGCACCAACAGTACGGCCAGCAGCAGCAGCAGCAGCAGCAGCACCATCACTCGCCGTACCAGCAGCAGCAGCAGCAGCAGTCACAGCAGCAGCAGCAGACGCAGACGCAGACGCCGTCCCCGCAGCCGCCGTCCTCGTTGTCGGACGGCACGAGGCGGCCCGGTTTGGGCAAGGGCCACGTCCGGTTCTGCGACACCGCCGACGAGGAGTCGTCCAGCCCGAGGACAGGCGCTACCGGTTTCCACCCGGCGGCCCACCACCCGAACCACCACCACCACCACCAGGAGCACGACAGCTCCGAGTCCGAGACCGAGAACACGATGGTCGAGGACGAGCCGGTCACCTCCGAGAAGTTTCTGCTGCTGATCGACCAGCTGACCGTCGACCAGAAGCACCTGAGCATCAAGGATATCGGCATCATCCTCGAACGGCTCAACTCGAAGATCCTCGACGTCGAGCGGCTGGATCGCGAGAGCGAGAGCGAGGAGTGCTACAACTGGACGATCAAGGCGGTCATCAGGGGCGACGTGCTCAGGGAGCTGGGCGTGATCTACAACGGGAACTACTACGCGATCTCCGAGCACCCCGGCTACAGGGAGGAGTCCGAGGAGAATAACGAGGATAACGAGGAGGAGGAGGAGGATAGACTTTAATATGATGCTGTTTCTCTAGATAGATAGGTAGATAGTTAGGTAGATAGATAGATAGTTAGATAGATAGATAGATAGATAGATAGATTATACACTTATTAATGGATATTATTAATAATAGTACGTACGGAGGGGGACGAATTCGGTTAGGACGGGAGTGCGGAGAGCGGGGTCGATGACGGTGGAGGAGGAGGAGGAGGAGGAGGAGGAGGAGGAGGAGAGGAGGGGCACGATGGGTCGGCGCCGCGCGAGATTCAAATCGCGGGTCAAATCCGGATAACGCCGCGCGCGCGCGCTTCTTTTTTTTTTCAAATGTTTTCGTAACTAAAAAAAAACCGAGAGAACGGCTCTGGGTAAAACGAGCAAGCTGATAAACTAATACGATAAACATTATAAACATAGTTTTAAAAACGGTTGTTGAAATATGTATTATTAAATAGTATGTATACATGTAGAGAAACATTTTTGGGATTACGGACGAGGGTTCCGTAACCGTCCACACCACTGCCCGAACGACAAAAAGGAAATAAAAGAGATCGACGGAAGAGCGTTGAGAAAGGGAAAAAAAAAATAAGAACTGATATGAGAGAGCGAGAGCGAAAGAGAGGAGAGGGGTGACGAGGCAGACGGGAGAGACACGCGTGACGCGCGCGAGTATTATATACCGATTACCTACTATGGGAGGTCCTCGCGTCGGAGTCGGGCTCTCGTTTTCGCTCTGTCGGAGTGACGGCACCGTCTCTGTCCGGTGTACGAGAAAAATGTTGTTCCTCGCCAGTCTGTAAGAAAAACGAATTAAATCAACTGCCCGACTCTCGTTATACGGTGAAGAAGACACACACACACACACGCAGAGAGAGATACACACGTCGCTCCACACACACCTTAGAGCATAAACTACTGGAGGCAGCACCACGTGCTCGAGAAGTCTGGCCGAATTTCACTGTCAAAGAATACATGCTGTCTTTCTTATTCCACGTAAGATTGGTTGCAGAGTGAGACAGACAGCGTGTACTTGTCTATAACGATTCTGATCTATAGAGGTACAGTGACGTCTGTAAATATTCGGACACATTTCGAAACGGTATAAAATTTTTAGTATTGGATCAAAGAACTTTATCTTTTGTGGAATTTTAAAGAGCATAATTTACTATAGAATGTCTAACAAAAAATTAAAAAAAACTTGGTACTCATTGAAATCGTGAGGAAAATAGTAAAGGACATGGTTTTTAACTTTTTTATTGGGATCTGTAATAAAAATTGGAAGTGTCTCGTTTGCAGATCTAAGTAAGTTATATGCATGTACAAAGTTTCATGAAAATCGATCAATATTGCTATGTGCTATAAGAGATTTGAAATGTGTCCGAATATTTATGAACGTCATTGTATTATAGATGGAGTAGGCAAGCGTGGCCGGAAAGCGTCCTCCAAAAGCGAAAGAGAATCGAATTGGGTTTCTATCTCTCTCTTTCACAACCCGATACACTTTACGATTTACTTTACTAAATACTCATTTTTAACAAAGAAATAACGAAATAGAGTGAGGTAGCTTCACCAACTTCACATTCTCTCCTCTTCTAACGATGTACTGTCTTCCATAAGAATCAATGTTAATTGCTTGAAAAATAATTCTTTTATAACTCAGCCTATGGGTGTCCTAGCATCCTGAAACTTTAGGAGAATTATTTTTATACATTTATTTAGCTACACACCAATTTTTATCAAAATCTACTTTTATTTACTTTATTTAAGTGAGGTAGCTTCACCAACTTCACGTTCTCTCTTCTTCTAACGATGTACTGTCTTCCATAAGAATCGATGTTAATTGCTTGAAAAATAATTCTTTTATAACTCAGCCTATGGGTATCCTAGCATCCTGAAACTTTAGGAGAATTATTTTTATAGATTTATTTAGCTACACACCAATTTTTATCAAAATCTACTTTTATTTACTTTATTTAAGTGAGGTAGCTTCACCAACTTCACGTTCTCTCTTCTTCTAACAATGTACTGTCTTCCATAAGAATCAATGTTAATTGCTTGAAAAATAATTCTTTTATAACTCAGCCTATGGGTATCCTAGCATCCTGAAACTTTAGGAGAATTATTTTTATAGATTTATTTAGCTACACACCAATTTTTATCAAAATCTACTTTTATTTACTTTATTTAAGTGAGGTAGCTTCACCAACTTCACGTTCTCTCTTCTTCTAACAATGTACTGTCTTCCATAAGAATCAATGTTAATTGCTTGAAAAATAATTCTTTTATAACTCAGCCTATGGGTATCCTAGCATCCTGAAACTTTAGGAGAATTATTTTTATAGATTTATTTAGCTACACACCAATTTTTATCAAAATCTACTTTTATTTACTTTATTTAAGTGAGGTAGCTTCACCAACTTCACGTTCTCTCTTCTTCTAACAATGTACTGTCTTCCATAAGAATCAATGTTAATTGCTTGAAAAATAATTCTTTTATAACTCAGCCTATGGGTACCCTAGCATCCTGAAACTTTAGGAGAATTATTTTTATAGACTTATTTAGCTATACACCAATTTTTATCAAAATCTACTTTTATTTACTTTATTTAAGTGAGGTAGCTTCTCCAACTTCACGTTCTCTCTTCTTCTAACAATGTACTGTCTTCCATAAGAATCGATGTTAATTGCTTGAAAAATAATTCTTTTATAACTCAGCCTATGGGTACCCTAGCATCCTGAAACTGTAGGAGAATTATTTTTATAGATTTATTTAGCTATACACCAATTTTTATCAAAATCTACTTTTATTTTGACAAAATCGAGAGAACTCCCTTAATACAAACTACTCTATGGCTTGTTAACTCTATGGTCAGTATTCATAGTTAGAACTTATTTTTTAAATCGACTTAAGCTTAAGCATTTGTTATCCCTGTCTATTCCATATTTCCAGTCGTCTCGCACACGAAACAAGGACTTAAGTAAAAGCTTAAGGCGACGTTAAAAATAAGTAACGACTATGAATACTGGCCATAGGCCGGTATTCATAGTTAGAACTCATTTTCGAGATCGACTTAAGGATTTGTTATCCCTATCTATTCCATATTTCCAGTCGTTGTCTGGCACACGAAACAAGGACTTAATTAAACACTTAAGGCGATCACAAAAACAAGTTCTGACCATGAATACCGACCTATAGCCGGTATTCATAGTCGTTACTTATTCTTGAGATCGACTTAAGGATTTGTTATCTCTATCTATTCCATATTTCCACTCCTTGTCTCGCACACGAAACAAGGACTTAATTAAACACTTAAGGCGATCTTAAAAACAAGTTCTGACCATGAATACCGATCTATAGCCGGTATTCATAGTCGTTACTTATTTTCGAGATCGACTTAAGCATTTTCCATCCCTGTCTATTCCATATTTCCAGTCGTTGTCTCGCACACGAAACAAGGACTTAATTAAACACTTAAGGCGATCTTAAAAACAAGTTCTGACCATGAATACCGATCTATAGCCGGTATTCATAGTCGTTACTTATTCTTGAGATCGACTTAAGCATTTTCTATCCCTGTCTATTCCATATTTCCACTCCTTGTCTCGCACACGAAACAAGGACTTAATTAAACACTTAAGGCGATCTCAAAAACAAGTTCTGACCATGAATACCGATCTATAGCCGGTATTCATAGTCGTTACTTATTTTCAAGATCGACTTAAGCATTTTCTATCCCTGTCTATTCCATATTTCCACTCCTTGTCTCGCACACGAAACAAGGACTTAATTAAACACTTAAGGCGATCTTAAAAACAAGTTCTGACCATGAATACCGACCTATATCTATAACACCCCTACGTTCTGACCACACTTCTCGACCACACGTCGCGCTGCCTCCAGTAGTATCTGCTCTCTAAACTAAATAAACTCGACACACGCCACACTCGCTCACACACACACACACCCCCTCGTCGGGGGAAGAGATAAATACGTACACACCCGCGGACACGAGGAACCGTGTACCGCGGACCTTAACGTCTGATGCCACGTTCCAAGCGTTTTCACGCGCGACGTGCATAATAAGTGATATAAGCATCAATCGCGCGCCGTAATATTGTTGGCCGTGTGGGAGTAGAAAAGGAAGCATTTGCAATTTTAATATATTTCTATTGTAAGTATATTTGACACGACGAAAAAACTAGTCTCGAAAAAAAAAAAAACGTAACGCAACGCGACGTCGTGCGAAGAAAAATTGTCACACTTTATACATAACGTATATATATACATATATATACAATATATATTATGTATATCATATATATATAAATATAGTATATACACACACTATAAATATATATATATATATAGTATATGTATAAATATATGCATAAAGGATTACTCCGTAGAGAGGACTCGGTGCTCGATATTATGTGTAATATTATTGACACATTACTGGACAAAAACACTGTAGATTTTAATGCAAAATTGAGGCTTAAAAGTTGGAGATTTCTACTATCTAATAATTGAATGGAAATGAGGAGTAGCCGAATTCATTTAAAAGATATTTAACGTTCAAGGAACAAAGAACTATGATTTGACAACCTCTTCCTTGTTTAATCGAACAATGATTTTGAACATTTCATTTAGCACGCTCAATTGACTCGAGAGTCCGTGGAGAACTATCTTAAGCCTTTGTCTACTGATTTTAATAAAACAGACTATAAATGCAATGTCTCCTCAGTGAATTTATTGTGATACTATTTTTATTAGGATTAGAATTTCAATATATTCGATAAATCTTGGAATTAGGATACTTTTCTTTAAAAATATCTGTCTGTCGTTGCTATATAAATATTGAACTCTGCACCAAGAAAACGGTGGTCTGACGATTAGCAAAAATTGAAATGTAGTACCAAAAAAATACTTTCTTTGAGTAATAAATACGTTCCTTCTGTATTTATCTATATATATTATCTGTATATTATCTGTATTTATCTGTATAGTAATTTCTACACACTAATAATAATTACTATCCACAGTTACTAATTTTTACTATCCTTAGTTAGTGATTTCTAATATTCAGTTCTACATTTTCCTTAGATTACTTTACTCTATATTACTACACGTGATTTAGATTATTTCATATATAGATTAAAGATTTTTAATTCGGTAATTTCCTTTGAGTTCAATAAATAAAAATTATACTAAGCGCACAGACGAATTTTTCCTTAAAGTTTAGCAATCATTAATTAAATCCAAATATGTTTCAAGATTACTATTCAAATATAGTAAGTTTGACTTAAATATGCAATAAATATTGCTAGAATTTTGTGGCTTACGTTTTTCTCAGTGTGTAAAACAATTCTTTCTGCTGTGAAAATAATTTTCTCCTTCCAAAATAATAGACTCCCTCATTGAAACCTTTAAGGTGGTTCTTCATAAACTCAAAGTACTAGATATCATTATGAAAAAAATATATTTGAGAAGAAAAAATTATTTAAAAAATTCATAAATAAATTTGATAAACATAGTCTATACTAATCGAACAATGATTTTCAACATTTCATTTAACACGCTCAATTGACTAGAGAGTCCGTGGAGAAGTACCTTAAGATTAAAAGCGAACCCATTACCAGTAGAACCCAGTACCGATCGTCACCTGATCGTTCGCCGCTCGTTTTCTTGCAGGCAAAGAGAAGCTGGGCGTGCCACAGAACGAGAATGTCTCAGTAGTGCTGGAATCCGACGGTACGCAGATAGAGGACGGCGAATACTTCAAGACCTTACCGAACAACACGATCCTTCTGTTGCTGAGGCATGGTGAACGCTGGTGTCCCACCGGGGTCGACATCATACGCGCTGGTATCTATCGCATCGTCGGTCCCGCCACGCTTCGAACTCCCACGATCTCGTTCTCTGACCGCAAAGCCTTTGTCGCGTCACGACGATAAATAATTATAACAATCTCGACGAGCGAAAAAGTATCGGAGTCGCTTTAACGAACGAGCAAAGTCGAACGCGCGTCGCTCCTTCCCCGAGAATAAACCCCCCGTCAAACGTTCGCCGGCTAAGCGTTCCGAGTCCGAGAGCTATTTTTACGTGGTGCCTTGGACTCGTTGAGCGTGCCGCCTCCTAGAGACTCGCCGGTAGAATTATAGATCGGAAGCGTTCGAAGCCGTACGAGATTTAGACCGGAGATATTTCGCCCGGTTTCGAAGAAACTCCTGTCTAAATCCGATTTGGAGAAATCGATGTCACCTACAGTTAGAAACAGTCTCACGTCCCCCGCGATAGTCGCTTGTACTTAATCACCGATTGTCGCCCGGTTTCCAGCGATCTCGGCGATCCCGAAAATAGTCTGCGAGACGATCCACGCGCTGGAGCTGCACGATGAGACGCCCTCGTGGAAGATCATGGACAATAAGGGACGGGTCACCGTGGTGCTGCACTGGGACCAGCGATCGTCGGCGTCGTCCCAGGGCCAGCAACAGCCGAAGGGCCAGGACGTCCAGGCGTCCAAGTACTCGCCGACCAAGAAGACCGATCTGAGCGGCGGCGGCCAGCGGCCGCCGTTGGTCATCCAGACGAGCCTCGACCAGCTGAACTACGGGGGGAAGCTGGGACACCTGGCGGCGGAGGTCGGGCCGAGCCGGTACACCAGCCCCCATATCACTGTGATAAATCATGACGACATGGTACGAGATCGTCGGTACCCGCGAGACGTCCGCGGTCAGTCAACGGGACCGATTTCCGAACAGAAATTGCAATTCTAAAATCCGGCGTCAACGAACGAATCCTAATCTCTGCCTAAAAATCGAGTAAAAACCCCGTGAACACGCCTATATACGCGCACTATACAGAGTTCTAATTTGGAATCGGTTTCGTACCGGCTTACCGCGGCGACGTCTCCCGTTACGGTTTTGCCACGAGCTTCTCTCTCTCTCTCTCTCTCTCTCTCTCTCTGTTAGCGCACGTGGTACGAAATTTTTTTGACGAGGCGAGGTTTCCGGGTTGAACGAGTTCGGTCTCTCGCGACGGGCTTAGGGGACGGCGCACGTCCCGACCTCCGGCCCAGGTACGCAGTGTCGTCGGTGTTTTGGACGGCTCGGAGCCCGGAAGCCTCGAGGACCCTCTTCCCCTCTCTCTCTCTCTCTGTCTGTTTCTCTCTGTCTCTGTCTCTCTCTCTCTCTGTCTCTCTGTCTCTCTCGAACCTAGAAAACGATCCGAAAGAGAGGAGGATAGAAAGCGAAAAGATGAAAAATTAAAAAAACCTGGTCGTGCACGACACAGCAGCAGCAGCAGTCGTCCGGGCTCCAGCCGCAGCCGCAGCCGCACGGGATCCCGGGCAGGCTGGTGAAGCAGGGCACCAACTCGTTCGACAGCACGACGATCCATATCCACACGCCGGAGTGCTCGAACCACATCCATCAGCCGGTGGCGAGGAACGGGAGCCCGGTGAACGGGGCCGACGGCGGGCCCAGCGGCGAGTGCGACTTCCACTGCTGCGCGCTCCACGAGGAGGGCCGCAGGATCGCCGTGCACAAGTCGGTGGCCACGTCGCCGATCCAAGACGCCCAGCACCAACAGTACGGCCAGCAGCAGCAGCAGCAGCAGCAGCACCATCACTCGCCGTACCAGCAGCAGCAGCAGCAGCAGTCACAGCAGCAGCAGCAGACGCAGACGCAGACGCCGTCCCCGCAGCCGCCGTCCTCGTTGTCGGACGGCACGAGGCGGCCCGGTTTGGGCAAGGGCCACGTCCGGTTCTGCGACACCGCCGACGAGGAGTCGTCCAGCCCGAGGACAGGCGCTACCGGTTTCCACCCGGCGGCCCACCACCCGAACCACCACCACCACCACCAGGAGCACGACAGCTCCGAGTCCGAGACCGAGAACACGATGGTCGAGGACGAGCCGGTCACCTCCGAGAAGTTTCTACTGCTGATCGACCAGCTGACCGTCGACCAGAAGCACCTGAGCATCAAGGATATCGGCATCATCCTCGAACGGCTCAACTCGAAGATCCTCGACGTCGAGCGGCTGGATCGCGAGAGCGAGAGCGAGGAGTGCTACAACTGGACGATCAAGGCGGTCATCAGGGGCGACGTGCTCAGGGAGCTGGGCGTGATCTACAACGGGAACTACTACGCGATCTCCGAGCACCCCGGCTACAGGGAGGAGTCCGAGGAGAATAACGAGGATAACGAGGAGGAGGAGGAGGATAGACTTTAATATGATGCTGTTTCTCTAGATAGATAGGTAGATAGTTAGGTAGATAGATAGATAGTTAGATAGATAGATAGATAGATAGATAGATTATACACTTATTAATGGATATTATTAATAATAGTACGTACGGAGGGGGACGAATTCGGTTAGGACGGGAGTGCGGAGAGCGGGGTCGATGACGGTGGAGGAGGAGGAGGAGGAGGAGGAGGAGGAGGAGGAGAGGAGGGGCACGATGGGTCGGCGCCGCGCGAGATTCAAATCGCGGGTCAAATCCGGATAACGCCGCGCGCGCGCGCTTCTTTTTTTTTTCAAATGTTTTCGTAACTAAAAAAAAACCGAGAGAACGGCTCTGGGTAAAACGAGCAAGCTGATAAACTAATACGATAAACATTATAAACATAGTTTTAAAAACGGTTGTTGAAATATGTATTATTAAATAGTATGTATACATGTAGAGAAACATTTTTGGGATTACGGACGAGGGTTCCGTAACCGTCCACACCACTGCCCGAACGACAAAAGGAAATAAAAGAGATCGACGGAAGAGCGTTGAGAAAGGGAAAAAAAAAAATAAGAATTGATATGAGAGAGCGAGAGCGAAAGAGAGGAGAGGGGTGACGAGGCAGACGGGAGAGACACGCGTGACGCGCGAGTATTATATTATACCGATTACCTACTATGGGAGGTCCTCGCGTCGGAGTCGGGCTCTCGTTTTCGCTCTGTCGGAGTGACGGCACCGTCTCTGTCCGGTGTACGAGAAAAATGTTGTTCCTCGCCAGTCTGTAAGAAAAACGAATTAAATCAACTGCCCGACTCTCGTTATACGGTGAAGAAGACACACACACACACACACACAGAGAGATACACACGTCGCTCCACACACACCTTAGAGCATAAACTACTGGAGGCAGCACCACGTGCTCGAGAAGTCTGGCCGAATTTCACTGTCAAAGAATACATGCTGTCTTTCTTATTCCACGTAAGATTGGTTGCAGAGTGAGACAGACAGCGTGTACTTGTCTATAACGATTCTGATCTATAGAGGTACAGTGACGTCTGTAAATATTCGGACACATTTCGAAACGGTATAAAATTTTTAGTATTGGATCAAAGAACTTTATCTTTTGTGGAATTTTAAAGAGCATAATTTACTATAGAATGTCTAACAAAAAATTAAAAAAAACTTGGTACTCATTGAAATCGTGAGGAAAATAGTAAAGGACATGGTTTTTAACTTTTTTATTGGGATCTGTAATAAAAATTGGAAGTGTCTCGTTTGCAGATCTAAGTAAGTTATATGCATGTACAAAGTTTCATGAAAATCGATCAATATTGCTATGTGCTATAAGAGATTTGAAATGTGTCCGAATATTTATGAACGTCATTGTATTATAGATGGAGTAGGCAAGCGTGGCCGGAAAGCGTCCTCCAAAAGCGAAAGAGAATCGAATTGGGTTTCTATCTCTCTCTTTCACAACCCGATACACTTTACGATTTACTTTACTAAATACTCATTTTTAACAAAGAAATAACGAAATAGAGTGAGGTAGCTTCACCAACTTCACATTCTCTCCTCTTCTAACGATGTACTGTCTTCCATAAGAATCGATGTTAATTGCTTGAAAAATAATTCTTTTATAACTCAGCCTATGGGTATCCTAGCATCCTGAAACTTTAGGAGAATTATTTTTATAGATTTATTTAGCTATACACCAATTTTTATCAAAATCTACTTTTATTTACTTTATTTAAGTGAGGTAGCTTCACCAACTTCACGTTCTCTCTTCTTCTAACGATGTACTGTCTTCCATAAGAATCGATGTTAATTGCTTGAAAAATAATTCTTTTATAACTCAGCCTATGGGTATCCTAGCATCCTGAAACTTTAGGAGAATTATTTTTATAGATTTATTTAGCTATACACCAATTTTTATCAAAATCTACTTTTATTTACTTTATTTAAGTGAGGTAGCTTCACCAACTTCACGTTCTCTCTTCTTCTAACAATGTACTGTCTTCCATAAGAATCGATGTTAATTGCTTGAAAAATAATTCTTTTATAACTCAGCCTATGGGTACCCTAGCATCCTGAAACTTTAGGAGAATTATTTTTATAGATTTATTTAGCTATACACCAATTTTTATCAAAATCTACTTTTATTTACTTTATTTAAGTGAGGTAGCTTCACCAACTTCACGTTCTCTCTTCTTCTAACAATGTACTGTCTTCCATAAGAATCAATGTTAATTGCTTGAAAAATAATTCTTTTATAACTCAGCTTATGGGTACCCTAGCATCCTGAAACTTTAGGAGAATTATTTTTATAGATTTATTTAGCTATACACCAATTTTTATCAAAATCTACTTTTATTTACTTTATTTAAGTGAGGTAGCTTCTCCAACTTCACGTTCTCTCTTCTTCTAACAATGTACTGTCTTCCATAAGAATCGATGTTAATTGCTTGAAAAATAATTCTTTTATAACTCAGCCTATGGGTACCCTAGCATCCTGAAACTGTAGGAGAATTATTTTTATAGATTTATTTAGCTATACACCAATTTTTATCAAAATCTACTTTTATTTTGACAAAATCGAGAGAACTCCCTTAATACAAACTACTCTATGGCTTGTTAACTCTATGGTCAGTATTCATAGTTAGAACTTATTTTTTAAATCGACTTAAGCTTAAGCATTTGTTATCCCTGTCTATTCCATATTTCCAGTCGTCTCGCACACGAAACAAGGACTTAAGTAAAAGCTTAAGGCGACGTTAAAAATAAGTAACGACTATGAATACTGGCCATAGGCCGGTATTCATAGTTAGAACTCATTTTCGAGATCGACTTAAGGATTTGTTATCCCTATCTATTCCATATTTCCAGTCGTTGTCTGGCACACGAAACAAGGACTTAATTAAACACTTAAGGCGATCACAAAAACAAGTTCTGACCATGAATACCGACCTATAGCCGGTATTCATAGTCGTTACTTATTCTTGAGATCGACTTAAGGATTTGTTATCCCTGTCTATTCCATATTTCCACTCCTTGTCTCGCACACGAAACAAGGACTTAATTAAACACTTAAGGCGATCTTAAAAACAAGTTCTGACCATGAATACCGATCTATAGCCGGTATTCATAGTCGTTACTTATTTTCGAGATCGACTTAAGCATTTTCCATCCCTATCTATTCCATATTTCCAGTCGTTGTCTCGCACACGAAACAAGGACTTAATTAAACACTTAAGGCGATCTTAAAAACAAGTTCTGACCATGAATACCGATCTATAGCCGGTATTCATAGTCGTTACTTATTCTTGAGATCGACTTAAGCATTTTCTATCCCTATCTATTCCATATTTCCACTCCTTGTCTCGCACACGAAACAAGGACTTAATTAAACACTTAAGGCGATCTTAAAAACAAGTTCTGACCATGAATACCGATCTATAGCCGGTATTCATAGTCGTTACTTATTTTCGAGATCGACTTAAGCATTTTCCATCCCTATCTATTCCATATTTCCAGTCGTTGTCTCGCACACGAAACAAGGACTTAATTAAACACTTAAGGCGATCTTAAAAACAAGTTCTGACCATGAATACCGATCTATAGCCGGTATTCATAGTCGTTACTTATTCTTGAGATCGACTTAAGCATTTTCTATCCCTGTCTATTCCATATTTCCACTCCTTGTCTCGCACACGAAACAAGGACTTAATTAAACACTTAAGGCGATCTCAAAAACAAGTTCTGACCATGAATACCGATCTATAGCCGGTATTCATAGTCGTTACTTATTTTCAAGATCGACTTAAGCATTTTCTATCCCTGTCTATTCCATATTTCCACTCCTTGTCTCGCACACGAAACAAGGACTTAATTAAACACTTAAGGCGATCTTAAAAACAAGTTCTGACCATGAATACCGACCTATATCTATAACACCGCTACGTTCTGACCACAATTCTCGACCACACGTCGCGCTGCCTCCAGTAGTATCTGCTCTCTAAACTAAATAAACTCGACACACGCCACACTCGCTCACACACACACACACACCCCCGTCGGGGGGAGAGATAAATACGTACACACCCGCGGACACGAGGAACCGTGTACCGCGGACCTTAACGTCTGATGCCACGTTCCAAGCGTTTTCACGCGCGACGTGCATAATAAGTGATATAAGCATCAATCGCGCGCCGTAATATTGTTGGCCGTGTGGGAGTAGAAAAGGAAGCATTTGCAATTTTAATATATTTCTATTGTAAGTATATTTGACACGACGAAAAACTAGTCTCGAAAAAAAAAAAAACGTAACGCAACGCGACGTCGTGCGAAGAAAAATTGTCACACTTTATACATAACGTATATATATACATATATATACAATATATATTATATATATTATATACATATATATAAATATAGTATATACACACACTATAAATATATATATATATATAGTATATGTATAAATATATGCATAAAGGATTACTCCGTAGAGAGGACTCGGTGCTCGAGATTTCGGGATATAGGGAAGTCGCGTTCGGTTCTCCGTTTGGTTTATCCAAGGAAGCGGAAACGGTTTCTTCGGGGACGCGTCGTCGTCGTCGTCCCGGTCCTCACCCAGTGAACACCAAGTACTCTTGATGTTTTCTATGAGATCACTTTTCACCCGAAGGCAGTCAAAAAGATAGCTTTAAGTCAGCCAAAAGACGTCTGTGTTCACTGGGTCAGTCTTCCCCCCGGATTCCGACTCGTCTGCATCGCATGCCCGCGCACCGTCACGCCTCATTTACTATACAGAGAAAACGAAGTTTGTTTCGACGAGAGTCGTTAAGCCTTATACCGTATCGAGCGTCGCATCGATCACCGCGGCGCTCGTTACACGAGATGTCGATCTTAACCGCGGCCTGCGATGGAAACGGGTTTAAGGGTCGAGGGGGAAGAAGGAGACGAGGCGAGGAGGGAGAAACCGCGGGGACGAGAAACAAGGGAGCGCCTGAGCGAATGCTAGAGAGAGAGAGAGAGAGAGAGAGAGAATGTGCGAAAAGGGGGTAAGACGTCTTTTGTCGAAACCGGGTGTTCTTTTTCCGGCCGATTTAGCGGCGGGGGAGAACGTGCGTGCGTGCGTGTGTGCGTGCGTAGGCTTTTACGAATTTAACGTGCTCGGAGGAGGGACGAGTTCTTCCGAGGGACGCGCGGTTCTTGCGAGTCTCTTCTTTCGTAGTGCCACTTGAAGTATTCGGAGGGGAGCGACTAAAAAAAGAAGAGAAAATTTAAAAAAAAAAATAATAAAAGGATTGTTATAAGTTGTAACTGTTGTTTTTGGTACGAGCGTACGAGGGGAAATGATTTGTAGCCTTCACCCTTTGATCCTTTGCGCGTTCTCGGCTCCTCTCTCTCTCTCTCTCTCTCTCCTCGTTTGAAATAGAGGGGAATCCCCTGGAACGGGAAGATAGAGAGAGAGAGAGAGCCAGCCGATGCGATTTACCTCTGCGCGGAGAGTTGTGCGAAAGGGCGATGTGCGTGCGAATGAGAGGGTTAGGTGTGCGCGGGTGGGTCCTATCGATTGTCGCACCGCGATCGCAATTGAAGGTAAAGCCGGAGGAGGATTATATACATACATATATATATATATATACATATATGTGCGTGCGTACCGAGCGGGTAAAGACGAGAGAGAGAGAGAGAGAGAGAGAGAGGTATAGAAAAAAAAAAAGAAAGAACGAGAAGAAGCGATGAAAAGAAAACGTTATAATTCGGAACACGAGTCTTCCCTCGCGCGAGACGGCTCGTCTCGTGCCACGAGAATTACACGAACGAGACGTGAAATAATTACGATGTGCAATCCTATTACGTACACTGTCGAAATGAAACATAACAAGAGGAGAGAAAAAAAAAAAAGAAAAAAAGAAAACAAACAAATATGTAGCACGAGAGTTAAGGTTTTTTAAGTGACTGACTTTTTTAACGACGTTTTATCACGTTACGGAGTATTATATATATAAATATATACATACGGACGAATATAAATGATTATAAATACATCGTATATATATAAATATAAATATATATATAAAAATATACCGTATATATATATGAGAATATATATGTATATATATATATATATATATATATATATTCGTATATACATGTACGTATATATATATTAGAATATATATGTATATATATATATATATTCGTATATACATATATATATATGAAAACGAATATACACACACGGGACACGTTACACACGCATTACGTACTACCTATTATTAATAGCGTAAAGAAACTGTGTGCGTGCGAGGGAGCGTCTGAAACGAGTGCCAACAAGAAAGAATGTAAATAATAAAGAATCATATGATACACGAGATATACGCAGCGTTCGCAAACAATCTCAACATCCGAACTGTTTTCATTTGTCACGTTTCTCCGGGCCGATCCTCAATGTCCTTTTCTTTTCGAGCGGCGTTCCTCCGGGGTTCCTCATTGATTCGCGAAACACGATTACGTCCGAACCCGAGATATCACCCTACACTTCCCCGTTTAGATCCCGGTCGATACAAAAATCGCGAGAGGAACGCGAATGATTCCAGGCCCTCGGAGAACGCAAGAATCACCGCGACGATTCACCTTTTGATCTTCGATTCTAGAGATCGTTTAGAGGATCTCTCGTATCGTTAGACGGGACTCAGCTAAGTCGAGGAACGTCTATCGACTGTAACCCGAGTCGAAAAAATAAAATCTTTTACTTGGAGAACTAAATTCTAACTACTTTCGTGAACGAACTGAAGGTTCTTAAGGTCTACAATATAATTTGAGATTTTTTTAGGGACTTATAGGTTCTGATTAGAGTTAGTTCATAAATATTCGTATACATTTCGAAACGGTATAAAATTTTTAGTATTGGATTAAAGACCTCTATCTCCTGTGGAATTTTAGACAGCTTAATTTACTGGATTTAAGGCTTTCACGGTTATTGTTTATTCATATCATATATACATCAGATTAATTTACTATTGAATGTTTAACAAAAGATTAAAAAAACTTGGTATTCATTGAAATCGCGAAGAAAAAAAAAAGATCATGATGTTTAAGTTTTTTATTGGAGGCTCTAGCAAAAATTTCAAACATCCCGTTTGTAGATCTAAATGTGTTATATGAATATGTAAAGTTTCATAAAAATCCATGAAACCATAAGAGAGTTAGATATATCGAAACATGTAAAAATTCTTCAATTTTCAAGTCGTGGAGAACTGCGATTTTTTCAATTTCTAATCGCTTATAGTGCATAGCAATATTGATCGATTTTGATGAAACTTTGTACATGTATATAACTTACTTAGATCTGCAAACGAGACATTTCCAATTTTTATTCCAGACCTTAATAAAAAAGTTAAAAACCATGTCCTTTACTATTTTCCTCGCGATTTCAATGAATACCAAGTTTTTTAAATTTCTTGTTAGACATTCTATAGTAAATTAAGCTCTCTAAAATTCCACAGAAGATAAAGTTCTTTGATCCAATACTAAAAATTATACACCGTTTCGAAATGTGTCCGAATATTTATGGACGTTACTATATATCAAATATTAAGTTCTGAGATAACTGTATCTAAATAGTTCTACTTTTTAGATTTAATAGACCTAAACTGGGGTATATCTAGGTTTAGAAGATTCAAATTCTAGTTCAATTTTCGACTCGGGAATAGGCAGAGTTCTCCCGGCCAGAACGCCCCTTCTCCTTTTAATTCGTTTATCGCCAACAGCTTTCCACCAACGAGCAACCTGTTACGTCGCTTTACACCGCGTGCTCGCCGATTCTCTTCCACGAAAAGGGACCTGGAATTCGGACCGGTATGAGATTCATCTGGTAGAATTAAGATCGTCGATCTTAATATCAAAAGGCACTTGCCACAACGAGGTGAAAATGCACGATCGATACAGATCAAAGATTACGCGTAAGTATACGAGCACGAAGGTGATCGCCGTCGGACCGTTGATACCTATTTAGAGCGATCGTCGAGGATCCGGGGATATTTCCAGCTCTCCTCGGGCGGTAAATACGGGAAAGCGAAAGATGATCTCGCAACAGGCGAGCGAGGGTATTGATCCAGCGCTTGGCGTGCTCTACGGCCAGCGTGGTTCCTCTTTTCTTCGAGTGGCCACGTCGTTTTGTTCGTCGTCCGGCTTTTTTCCAGCCGATTCGAGCGTCGGCGCTCGCGTTCGATACACGCGCACCGGTCTATTAATTTATTACAGCCGGGCGCGAGAGAAGGACCGCTAGCGAGATAGAGAGAGAGAGAGAGACGACGGTTGCTCGGAAATTCTCGGTACGGCGAGATTTTTCTCCGAATAAAATAGCTGTCCTCTGACGCGAGCACGCGGTATTCCGGGAACGCCGTGCGCCACGCTCGAATCAAGGAAATGTATTTTAATTACGGAATGATTTGCTCCCGGCTCCGGAGCACTCGAGTGCAATGCGAGCGGAATTCCGCGCTTCTGACGTCACCGATGCACACGGCAACATCGATTATTCGATACATCCTGACCCGAGCGAAATCCTTCCAGGGAACGACGACGACGAACGACGACTTGAGCCTCGTCGCACAATTTTAAGACGCCGACTATACCTACAATCATACGATATATTTCTATTTTAATTACAAGACTCACTGAGGCTCGCGCGCGCCGGCTGTGTCAGATTTTTTTTCACCAGAACTTCTGGAGAGAAGAAGGTGTCCTCCTGCTCCTC
>SMSR01016033.1:20092-30744 GCA_019453355.1 Ceratina japonica | reverse complement strand
TTAGAATAGTATGTAACTTATATTACACATCGTGATTCCATATAGTGTGTATCACTTTAGGAATTACGAATATGTAATACGTTTTACGTTGGATCTTGCCAAGCTTTGCCTTAATAATCCCTTAACTATCACGCATAGTGATAATTGATGTAATAGTCAAAAAGTAACAAAATCGCAATAAACGTGGCCCTAGACTAACGAGTATAATATGTATGATACTATATTATGTATAATCTCACCACCTCATACATAATTATCACGAATAGTGATAATATGCAGGATACTATATTATGTGTAACCTCTCCACTTCGTACGTAATTACCACGAATAGTGATAATTTATACAATGGTTACAAAAAGATAAAACCGAAACAAATCTGATCTTATAATAACATGTATAGTATTATGTAAATATAGCGTACTAGATTATACGAGCGCCGTGAATTTATAATTATCACTTACAGTGGTAATCGATTTAAGTGTTATAAATAAAGAAACCGAAACAAATGTTGTTCTATCTCGAACTCGATAATAGCATGTATATGGAATGTGAGTACTTGTATTACATACCCCTAACATTCCCTTAAATATACGCGTATTAATAATATGTATACTTAATATTCTTAACGCATTAATGACCCATACACATGTGAATAATTGTCACGAATAGTGACAACAATTTGAACAGTCGTAAAGAAACATATTTGAAATCAAATTTAGTCACGTGCCATCTACTTATGGAATATGCGTATTTATGCTAATCTTTATGCTAAATATCATATTTACTCTTTTAGATGTATATTATTTGATTCTACTGTTTTAGAGGGTCGTGAGAGCGATTATCACGTGTAGTGATAATTGATTTAATTGTTACAAAGAAACATATTGAAAATCAAATTTAGTCTTACACCGTATGCTTATGAAATATGCGTATTTATGTTAACTATCCTTAATAATCCCTTAAATATATGTTACTTCAATGCTATTTATTATCAATTCTAGGGTTCCGTGTCGTCGTAGTTTCATTATCACGTATAGTGACAATTGATTTAATTGATTTAAAGAAACATATTCAAAGTCAAATGTAGTCTCACATTATACACTTATGAATTACGGGCATTAGCAATAGTTTTAAACTTGACAATTATGACGTATAGTGATAATTGATTTAATGTTTGTAGAAAAAACATATTCGAACGAAATTTTCTCTTACACCATATACGTATGGAATGTAGTACATAGAACGAGTATTTATATTATATATTTACGCGCGTTTTAATTTCAAACATTTTACTATATGTAGAACGAATATGTTCGAATGAGTGCGACATTGACAGATTTAATCAGAGGTTACTTCGCAAAAGCACAATTTTGTTATTAACTTTTATTGTGAGTGTCAGAAGTCATGAATGGTTATTTTAAAAATACGTATGTATTCTTTAAATATTTGTTTAATCCTACACAAAATTTCAAGTAAGTTGTATCGTTAATTGTTTAGATATTCGTCAATATAGTCGATGGAAATTCATTTTCCAATAAGACTGTGTAAAATTAGTTAATTTTTAAAACGTTATATCTCGGTTATAAAGGAATGAAGAGCCTAGAAATTTTTACACAAATCCTTTTATATCCAGATGAAAACGTCTGTAAAATTTTAACTAAACCTTATTGTTAATTCAATTATCAAGTAAACTCCCTTAGAAAAAATAAAAATTTTATAGCGTAAGATCATTCTCCATGAAGCAATATATATGTGTGCCAAGTTTCAAGTTAATCGGTCAAACGGTTTCGAAGTCTATTAAACATATATATGTATATATATACAAAACATCCATTTTTATACCCATTTAATTAGTTGGTTTAGTACATTTTCTACCTGATAAAGATAAATTCGAATTATTATAATATCTGCCCTGGTCTTACAATTAGACTACAGATCTTATGCATTTATAGAAAACGTCGGTATTCACAAATTTATTTCAGAGGCTTTGGAGCTTACGCATACTGTGACTGTACTTGATGTCATTTTCTAAATCGATACCACGCAAGTTTCATTTTACACAGAATCCGCAGTCTACTTGTGATACTTAAATGTTAATCCCAGCATCCATCGTGAGCATACTTTTTTCAACCCTTGCCAGACCCATTAAGCAAGAAATCATTGCCACAAGCTTACTATAACGTTTTTCAATAATATGATAATATTATAAAGTATGTAGTTTTTAATGTTGCGCGCAACTTCATTATGAAGTAATATTATTAAGTAATATCTTAAAAATATTTATAAAACATTATGTCGTGACGTTTATATAATTTACATAAAATCAATATTTCAAAAGGTTGATCTAACGTTTCTTGTTTACTGGGGAGTTACCACGTTCTTATAACACTTGCAACCAGTCATTGGTCTCATTGTTCCAAACATCCTAAGCAATCGTTTCTTTGTAGTACTATACTATATATAATTATATTACTTAACTCAACTTTTTAAATTGAGTTAAGATTTTTGATTAAGGACTTGCGTTCTCACCAGCATACCTGAGGTTCCTGGCTCCTGCGAAAGAAACACTTGAACCTCATGATACTAAAATTATTAGTTATTAAAATATTAAATAAAAAGCTGATCAAAGTGATATAAATATGAGCAAAAACAAAGGGACTCGAAAATGAATTTAGCGCGTACGCGTACTACACTACTACACGCACCAATTCGCACTATTAGTCGACTCCATCTTGTCTGCGATCCGCATAATTATCACACGTAGTGACAATACTATATACGAAAAAAATGTGCCGCACTTATGTTCTAACTTCTATCAGATTCCAACCCTGACTTGTGGTACTCCGTTCAATTTCGAGGTGCGGATACTCGCTAAAAGCAAGGTAACTTTAAGCATGATTACTGGCAATCAATCTGATTCGCGACTAAACACACGATCGATGGAATATTTCTCTTCTTTTTTTTTTTTACTAAGACTTGGATTTCGATGATTAGATTCCCCTATTAATTTACTTGTTCACCCTCGCTTAGCGTACATTTTATATCGCGATAATGAATGTTTGTTATTAGAAACGGCTCAATTATATCCTGGTGGAAATATGCATGTCATAATTGGGCAAAAAATGTTGAAAAATGGCCATATATTACAAATTATGTAAAAAATTCTCAAATTTTGTAATAATATCATAATTTTTTATAAATGTTTCAAAAGACGGTCAGAAAAGAACAGATTATGACAAGAATTGACGAAATCTAATATAATATGTTGAATTCTGACATCATTTCTTCAGGAATATACATGGTGGATCGCTATATTTTGCCATCTAGATTTACGTCATTATTATTACGTGTAGCAAACAATGTTTCAGGTTAAGTTGAATGGTTCAGTGGGGCTCACACGATACCAAGAATATTTTTGTATTTATGTCATTTTTTTTTACAGATATCAAGGTGTTAAGAGAACTCAAAAGGTCCTGTCGAAAAGGAATAGTGTCGGTTTTAAGATCGAGAGAGAGAATTCTTTGTGCAAAGAAAACCGTTGATTTATTTAAACGATGATCACTATGAGAGAGAAATCACGATGTTGTTCTCGCGACGTTTGAATCTCGAGTGAGAAAGTAACTGAGCGAAAACTGAATGTTAGCGGATGATAGTTACGTTTGAACATGACCGCGACCAAGAACATGAATATACAAACGAAAGTAAACACGTTACACGC
The DNA here is from genome assembly GCA_019453355.1 of Ceratina japonica. Lineage (NCBI taxonomy): Eukaryota > Metazoa > Arthropoda > Insecta > Hymenoptera > Apidae > Ceratina > Ceratina japonica. Next base: position 27,026 of record SMSR01016033.1, on the reverse strand, counting down.
GACATTTCTATATAGATTTACTTATTTATTATTTCATATTATTATATATATTTATATATATATATATATATATTATTATATATATTTATTATATTATATATATTTATTATATTATATATATTTATTATTTTCTAAGAATTTACATGAAAACAATTTGAAATTTTAAACATGGGATCGATTGCCAGAACACAAGGTCACTTTAATTTTTTTAAATGGAACCACCATTTTTTAAACACCTACGAAGTCCCTTTCATTAGGAATTCATTAACTATAATTGTTCAAGGTCACTCAAGGTCACGGTCGGAGAAAACTGTACGAAAACGTACAAGTAATCAACTCTAGAAATTTTTGAAAACATTCACTATTATTGAAGGTCCTTAGTATGTTTACTACAAGTCTCACTTGCGATAAACGTATTCCGCTTTCATATTTTAACCTTGAATGACCTCGAACAATTATAGTCACTGAGTTCCTAATGAAAGGGTCTATCATCGAAGGTGTTTAAAAAATGGTGGTTCCATTTAGAAAAATTAAGGTGACCTTCACATCTCTGAAAAAAATGACATAAACACAAAAAATTCTTGGTATCGCGTGAGCCCCACTGAACCATTCAACTTCACCTGAAACATTGTTTGCTAAGCGTAATAATAATTAGGTAAATCTAGATGGCAAAATGTAGCAGTCCACCCTGTATATCGTCAAATTTTGTGAAATTTTAACATGTTAAATTATGTCAGAATTCAACATATTATATTAGATTTCGTCAATTCTTGTCATAATCTGTTCTTTTCTGACCGTCTTTTGAAACATTTATAAAAAATTATGATATTATTACAAAATTTGTAAAAAATTGCCATTTTTCAACATTTTCTGCCCAATTATGACATGCATATTTTCACCAGGATAGTGATGAATAATCTATAATGTTTCTTCGTTATAGGAATTTTCAAGTTGTCTTCATCATCGACGTTTCGCGTTTAATACTCTGTCGTCTCTTCTTCTATCTGCACGTCACTCCATTTCTTCTTCTTCTTTATAAGTTCTTAATCCTTTGGGTGCATTTGACGAGTGCGACTCGTCATGTCATGTAATTCAGTACTCAAAGGGTTAATGTACACTGTTAAAAATGTTTCATTAAATATTCATTGCGGAACACTAATTTTCATGAACGCTACATTAAATTTTCTTCAAAATTCAATAAATTTCCTCAAAGTTCATTAAATTTCCTCGAAAATTCGTTAAATTTATGATAAATTTGCATTAACAAGTGTTTAATGTACGAAAAACTTAAATTTAACGTATTATTCTTCGTGTAAAGTGCATTAAATTTAATGACATTCTTAACAGTGTAGTGGATAATTATTCCGTTCTCTTCGTGTTTCAATACGAGGACGGGGGCCCGAGAAATGAATAATAATAATCATTGTTATCGCTCGGCGCGTCAATCAATAAGTAGAGAGAAATTTATTGATCGTTTTTCGGCAGCGCTCACCGCTGAAGTCGCCGCCCGTTCGGATCGCTTGATCTATAGCTCGTGCACCATGTCCGTGTATGTATGTATGTATGTATATGTATGTCAAGATCGATCGATCCTTTGTACGCCGCCGTCGAGAACACGATGGTAACAGTATAGCACCGACCTCTTAGGCTATCGAGAAATCGTTAAATCCGAATTTACTCTTATCACTTTGGATCTGTATTCCGGGTCGTCCGCTAACGCAAAATCTACCGACAATTCTTGCACATTAATATACTATACTCTTATGTCTTTTTGCATTAGAGTGCAATTTAGTTGGCATCGGTACTTCGGCCTGATACCAGCTTTAACGAGGCGAGGAAATAATTTTTGTTCTTCCTTTTTATTTTTTATAGAAAAATCTAAAAACGATCGTTGGGCAAGTTCGGCGTTAAATCGATCGAAACTAGGTTCTGCAGAAAGTCGGAATGAAATTTTAACTTGTCTCTCATTGGGTATTAATAAGTATCCAGAATGCACTTCCAAAGTGAAACGGTGTGTACGTTCACCCAGAGATAAAAAAGGAATAAGAATCTGTTATCTACATTTTAATCGTTTCATACAGTATTTAATATACAGGTAAAACAATGTGAAATGCAACTGAATGCGAACGGTATTTTTTTTACGTAACAGGTAACAGATTATATTTGGCAGTATGAGTTTGGTAGTGAATGTAGTACATATAAGCGTTTTCCAAACAATTATCGGAGGCGATACTCTCGCTAGTAAGATTTAATTCACGAGGTGAGCAAGCATCCTAGACCCGTGCCGGTTGGTTAAAGATCCCTGATGGCGAGGGGCGACGACCACCGCGCAAACGCTATTCCTCTCGGAAAAATCGAAGCTCTCGGGACGAGCAGCCCTCCTTCCTTTCCTAAAGCCACAAAGACCGGAGATCAGAAACCGACCGTTCTCTCTTCTCGTCACTCCCCGTGAGTAAGTACGCGCACGCCGTTAAAACTGGCCGCCGCCGTTAACGAAACGGTGATAAACAATTGATAAGTACATGTATGTACGTCTGCTCGCTTATAAAATCTAAGATAGCCTCGCTACTGCGTAGGAAGGAGGAGTTAAACGTCGTCGCTAGACCGCAGATTTTTATGCGAAACAAAATGGTAAGTACGCGCGTCGAGTCGGCGCTCGCGTCAAGCATCGGAACATGCCATTCACTTTTGACGTTTTATTGTGTTTTCACTATGGATACATAAAATCCGCAGCCTCTCTTGTTACAGAAAACGAAAACAATTCGTGACGTGAGATATGAGTCCGTTTGAAATGTAACAGTTACAAATTGCAAATGAGATATTTTAAGTACTACGAAATGAAACAAGATTTATTCTGATCTCCAGACTGTATGATACAACCTATCGACTATACGATTGCGTGGACTAGCTCTAGATATCGTTATGCGGTACAATATAATCATAAATACGTATTCCATACGGTGTCGTACGGTTATCACTAGGCTGATTAAACTGATTCGCAGCGCAGACCGCTCGCTGTCTGTTGACAAATCGAAATCCAACGAAATTTTATTATCGCCTGGCCTCGTCTGCCGTCTGGTATCTTTTTTTTTTTAATCATCAATTTTTAATTATATATACATACAACAATGTCGTCTTAATGGCGGTAACAACAGAATTTAGAATCCGACATAGAATATCTCTCGACGAACGAGGAACACGGCTAGTAAAACTCGCCTTCCGACGATGCAACACGACGATTAATTTTTAATTACCTCTATGATAGTTCATATTTTAATATATTCTCGATTACCACCATTAATTACATTCACGGTGTACGACGCAGAGCGGCGCGTCCGTGTGTGTCTCCGTACAGGCGGAAACTTGGAATTCGAATCCAACGATGCCTGCTCGTTTCGTTAATCGAATTTGACCGATCGATCTCGCGCGACGGATAGACGGGGAACGCCGCGGGATTTCCGATCGAATGTTCCGCCGCACGATCCTCGCGCGTAAGTAACGTCCGCAGCTGTTTCGAGGACTCGATCCCGACTTCAACGGAGTTCCATTCCTCGAATCCGCATTGCCTGGCCCGCGTGTGCATCCGTGCACGTGCCCGCGTCTACTCGTGTTTAAGTACGCTTGTATACGAATCGACGTCCGAGACGAGGGAACTTCCGATCGGATCGGGCCGAGAGCTTCTCTGCGAGGGAAGCCCGAAATCGAAAGTTCCGTCGTGCCGGCCGCGCCGACGATGAGCGCCAAGACTCTAACGTTCACTTTTCTTCCTCGGTTTTCGTTTCCGTCGGCTGCCTCGCTTAATTCTAAGTACGTGGCACGACGCTAAGGGCGTCGACTTATCGGTGTACCCTACACGTTAGCAGTCTCGTTCAGGCGGACACCGGCGACGACGCGGTGGAATGAAAATGAAACAACGTGAACTGCGATCGCGCGTTCGTAGCCCTCAACGAGACCGAGACAAATCAGCGAATGATAAAAAGCGAAAAACGGGGGTGTGTGTGTGTCTCTCTGTATGTGTGTATTTGTGTGTGTGGAAAATAAGTAAGGGAAACTTCTTACGCGCTGTTGATACCCCCGCGATGTTACGACCACTCCCCTTCGCCCCCGGGTAGAAAACGAGCGATACCGCCGCTATATACTTTTGTGCAGAATTTTATCCGCTAATTTCTCGTTTTGTGCATATATCCTGAATGCATACGTGCGCGCGCGTATGCATCGCGTTATAAATACGGTAGATATAGAGAGAGCTGTTGCTAGCCAATTTTCGCTGGTCCGTTTCGCCGGTCTATGTAATTAAATGTGTGAACTTACCTCTTGCCTGTTCGCGTGGGACAGCCGTGTTTTCGGTCGTGCGCGCGCCGTGGTGAATGGGAACTGGTATCGAACGATACCGCGGCATCGATGACAGTGAGAAGAAGCGTGACAGTGAAAAAACGGAATGGACGAGAGATGAACGACGGTGAATGCGACTTAGTACGCTCGCGTTCCTCCCAACGGATCTTTAAGTTAAGACGACGCGGTGAGATGGTACGCGGCCGGGGCGGTATCTTGGGTAGAGGAAAACCGGAGGAAAGACGAAGTGGTCACGATCCGGCAGCGAGAGTTTTAGATTGATTTAAAAAAGAAATTTCTCTTTCTTCCTAGGTGTCGCTTCTCCTTGGACGCAGTTGTTCGTGGCGTGCGATGGCGACGCGCGCTTAGTCCACCATCAGCTCGAAGTGTACCGAGCCGCGCCTCTCGAATCTGTCGTGCACGATGTTGTGCGCCCAAGCTCTGCATTCGATGTTGATCAGCACACCGTCTGCAAGTTAATCAGGATCATCGTCAAACTCGTTCTCGGGCTTGAACGTAAATTCTCAGAGTATCTTTCAAATTAATAGAAAATATGTCTAACTCCTTAAGGACCATAGCTGTGTACGTTAGAATGATCATCAGAAATGCGCATAAGCGTCTAGATTTTTCATTTCCGCACTTTTCATCGAATTATCTTTTTTGCATTTTTTACACAAGAATTTGTTTGAAAAATCTTTGTCGTATAAAATGCCATTTCTCCCTTTCTTGACAAGAAGAGAATATGGCAAGCCCTCAATGAATATGCTTCCGGTTCTCCACTTACTGAGTACATAACTCGGTCAGGACCATAGCTGTGTATATTAGAACGATCATTTCTTCGGGTTTATAATACGAAATGTGCATAAAGTTTCTGCACTGTTCATTAAATTATCTTTTTTTGCATTTTTTACACAAGAATTTGTTTGAAAAATCTTTGTCGTATAAAATGCCATTTCTCTCTTTTTTGACAAGAAGAGAATATGTCAAGCCCTCAATGAATATGCTCCTGGTTCTCCACTTACTGAGTACATAACTCGGTCCTTAAGTAATTAAATAACTGATTTCGCTTAACGATCGAAGCGACGAACATAGCGACACGTTACTTACATTTAGGCTTCTCGAAGAAGACGGCTACGAGGGGACTGAGGTATCCGGGGGTGTTTGTGAAAGGGAAATAGTATCCCGGGAAGCCACGGCGTGGAATGTATTGAATCGCGCCCATGTTCTCGACGTCGGCCGGATTTTCGCCAGCGCAGGACACCCACACGGTGTCCAATCTGTGCGCGAGCTCCTCCTGCTTGATGTGTTCTTGAAGATCCGCCGGCATGTGGCTCGGCAGGTTCTTCGTGTCGTTGTAAAACTGTGGCTTCCAGCCGAAAATCTACGTCGAGCGAAAATGATAGATCACCATTGCGTTTCGTCTAAGTGTAATGTCTGAAGACTCGATCGACTTGTTAACGATCATACTTCTGTTATTATGAGTCGGAACTCGTAAAATTTGCGAGTGGTCAAGCGACGCGATTGAGCTTCGCGCTTTTCGAACGCGTCACGGGCGGGAAGCTATTCGTACCTTGTTCAGCTTCAGGAAAATGCAAGGAGCGGATTTACTGTAGCCGTATTTGTTTTCCTTCGTGCACGATCCCCACTTCGACATGTCGACGTCACAGACTTTGCCGGGAGTCGGCGGTTTCCCGTATTCGCAAATCATCCTCATCTGAGCGCCGTTACCAGTTCCGGTAGCAGGTTTTTGGTACTCTAAATCGATCGACAAATACTTCGTATAACAACGTGCTTATTATTATATTAATTTAATACGTAATCGACAGAAGCACAATTGCAACTACAATTTTATTTAGGCTCGTACACTTGAAATTGTAGAAAATAATTTTTTGAATTACTTACAACAAAAACGTTTAATAACTAAAGATTATGATATAGGAGTTAATAATTGGAAGACAGCGGCGCTTTGATCCAAAGATCGCGGTCTCACCTTGACCGGATTTAACAGGCTGTTGACGTAACCGGTTCATTAGGACAAAGACAATTTTCTCGCTTACCAATTAATATTAGCGTTATTAATACACCTATAGGAGTATCGCCTAACATATTTCTAACCACGGTGGCAGACACGGCTTTACTATCTTTAGATTCTTATTTACCACATATTTATAAATACGGTTTTTCAATCGAAGTTACCTTCGAGGAACTTGTCCAGCTCCTTGGTCCAATGTAGAAAGTTTCCCTCGTCGCTGGCTTTGTACCAAATCAGAGTACTCTCGACGTTGCTGGAAGGAGGCATAGGCCTGAAACCGAGTCCGGGGTTGGTACCGATCAACGAATCGTCCAATTGCCATTTCGGTGCGTTCGGGTCTAGCGTCTGATAGAAAACGGTCAACATCGCCGCGAAGAAGCCAGCCAGCACCGCGTAGAAGATAACGTAGAATAACAAGATCTTGGCTGCAGTCAATAAAAAAATCGGATTAACTTATTAATTGCTCCATGAATTATCCGTGGAAAATTCTTTTTATATAGAATTAATTGTATGTATAACATTCGCAGTAAATATGCACAATTTTTCAACTGGAAATTGTTCACAGTAAAT
>SMSR01016033.1:0-11736 GCA_019453355.1 Ceratina japonica | reverse complement strand
CGATGGTAACAGTATAGCACCGACCTCTTAGGCTATCGAGAAATCGTTAAATCCGAATTTACTCTTATCACTTTGGATCTGTATTCCGGGTCGTCCGCTAACGCAAAATCTACCGACAATTCTTGCACATTAATATACTATACTCTTATGTCTTTTTGCATTAGAGTGCAATTTAGTTGGTACTTCGGCCTGATACCAGCTTTAACGAGGCGAGGAAATAATTTTTGTTCTTCCTTTTTATTTTTTATAGAAAAATCTAAAAACGATCGTTGGGTAAGTTCGGCGTTAAATCGATCGAAACTAGGTTCTGCAGAAAATCGGAATGAAATTTTTACTCGTCTCTCATTGGGTATTAATAAGTATCCAGAATGCAGTTCCAAAGTGAAACGGTGTACGTTCACCCAGAGATAAAAAAGGAATAAGAATCTGTTATCTACATTTTAATCGTTTCATACAGTATTTAATATACAGGTAAAACAATGTGAAATGCAACTGAATGCGAACGGTATTTTTTTTACGTAACAGGTAACAGATTATATTTGGCAGTATGAGTTTGGTAGTGAATGTAGTACATATAAGCGTTTTCCAAACAATTATCGGAGGCGATACTCTCGCTAGTAAGATTTAATTCACGAGGTGAGCAAGCATCCTAGACCCGTGCCGGTTGGTTAAAGATCCCTGATGGCGAGGGGCGACGACCACCGCGCAAACGCTATTCCTCTCGGAAAAATCGAAGCTCTCGGGACGAGCAGCCCTCCTTCCTTTCCTAAAGCCACAAAGACCGGAGATCAGAAACCGACCGTTCTCTCTTCTCGTCACTCCCCGTGAGTAAGTACGCGCACGCCGTTAAAACTGGCCGCCGCCGTTAACGAAACGGTGATAAACAATTGATAAGTACATGTATGTACGTCTGCTCGCTTATAAAATCTAAGATAGCCTCGCTACTGCGTAGGAAGGAGGAGTTAAACGTCGTCGCTAGACCGCAGATTTTTATGCGAAACAAAATGGTAAGTACGCGCGTCGAGTCGGCGCTCGCGTCAAGCATCGGAACATGCCATTCACTTTTGACGTTTTATTGTGTTTTCACTATGGATACATAAAATCCGCAGCCTCTCTTGTTACAGAAAACGAAAACAATTCGTGACGTGAGATATGAGTCCGTTTGAAATGTAACAGTTACAAATTGCAAATGAGATATTTTAAGTACTACGAAATGAAACAAGATTTATTCTGATCTCCAGACTGTATGATACAACCTATCGACTATACGATTGCGTGGACTAGCTCTAGATATCGTTATGCGGTACAATATAATCATAAATACGTATTCCATACGGTGTCGTACGGTTATCACTAGGCTGATTAAACTGATTCGCAGCGCAGACCGCTCGCTGTCTGTTGACAAATCGAAATCCAACGAAATTTTATTATCGCCTGGCCTCGTCTGCCGTCTGGTATCTTTTTTTTTTAATCATCAATTTTTAATTATATATACATACAACAATGTCGTCTTAATGGCGGTAACAACAGAATTTAGAATCCGACATAGAATATCTCTCGACGAACGAGGAACACGGCTAGTAAAACTCGCCTTCCGACGATGCAACACGACGATTAATTTTTAATTACCTCTATGATAGTTCATATTTTAATATATTCTCGATTACCACCATTAATTACATTCACGGTGTACGACGCAGAGCGGCGCGTCCGTGTGTGTCTCCGTACAGGCGGAAACTTGGAATTCGAATCCAACGATGCCTGCTCGTTTCGTTAATCGAATTTGACCGATCGATCTCGCGCGACGGACAGACGGGGAACGCCGCGGGATTCCCGATCGGAAGTTCCGCCGCACGATCCTCGCGCGTAAGTAACGTCCGCAGCTGTTTCGAGGACTCGATCCCGACTTCAACGGAGTTCCATTCCTCGAATCCGCATTGCCTGGCCCGCGTGTGCATCCGTGCACGTGCCCGCGTCTACTCGTGTTTAAGTACGCTTGTATACGAATCGACGTCCGAGACGAGGGAACTTCCGATCGGATCGGGCCGAGAGCTTCTCTGCGAGGGAAGCCCGAAATCGAAAGTTCCGTCGTGCCGGCCGCGCCGACGATGAGCGCCAAGACTCTAACGTTCACTTTTCTTCCTCGGTTTTCGTTTCCGTCGGCTGCCTCGCTTAATTCTAAGTACGTGGCACGACGCTAAGGGCGTCGACTTATCGGTGTACCCTACACGTTAGCAGTCTCGTTCAGGCGGACACCGGCGACGACGCGGTGGAATGAAAATGAAACAACGTGAACTGCGATCGCGCGTTCGTAGCCCTCAACGAGACCGAGACAAATCAGCGAATGATAAAAAGCGAAAAACGGGGGTGTGTGTGTGTCTCTCTGTATGTGTGTATTTGTGTGTGTGGAAAATAAGTAAGGGAAACTTCTTACGCGCTGTTGATACCCCCGCGATGTTACGACCACTCCCCTTCGCCCCCGGGTAGAAAACGAGCGATACCGCCGCTATATACTTTTGTGCAGAATTTTATCCGCTAATTTCTCGTTTTGTGCATATATCCTGAATGCATACGTGCGCGCGCGTATGCATCGCGTTATAAATACGGTAGATATAGAGAGAGCTGTTGCTAGCCAATTTTCGCTGGTCCGTTTCGCCGGTCTATGTAATTAAATGTGTGAACTTACCTCTTGCCTGTTCGCGTGGGACAGCCGTGTTTTCGGTCGTGCGCGCGCCGTGGTGAATGGGAACTGGTATCGAACGATACCGCGGCATCGATGACAGTGAGAAGAAGCGTGACAGTGAAAAAACGGAATGGACGAGAGATGAACGACGGTGAATGCGACTTAGTACGCTCGCGTTCCTCCCAACGGATCTTTAAGTTAAGACGACGCGGTGAGATGGTACGCGGCCGGGGCGGTATCTTGGGTAGAGGAAAACCGGAGGAAAGACGAAGTGGTCACGATCCGGCAGCGAGAGTTTTAGATTGATTTAAAAAAGAAATTTCTCTTTCTTCCTAGGTGTCGCTTCTCCTTGGACGCAGTTGTTCGTGGCGTGCGATGGCGACGCGCGCTTAGTCCACCATCAGCTCGAAGTGTACCGAGCCGCGCCTCTCGAATCTGTCGTGCACGATGTTGTGCGCCCAAGCTCTGCATTCGATGTTGATCAGCACACCGTCTGCAAGTTAATCAGGATCATCGTCAAACTCGTTCTCGGGCTTGAACGTAAATTCTCAGAGTATCTTTCAAATTAATAGAAAATATGTCTAACTCCTTAAGGACCATAGCTGTGTACGTTAGAATGATCATCAGAAATGCGCATAAGCGTCTAGATTTTTCATTTCCGCACTTTTCATCGAATTATCTTTTTTGCATTTTTTACACAAGAATTTGTTTGAAAAATCTTTGTCGTATAAAATGCCATTTCTCCCTTTCTTGACAAGAAGAGAATATGGCAAGCCCTCAATGAATATGCTTCCGGTTCTCCACTTACTGAGTACATAACTCGGTCAGGACCATAGCTGTGTATATTAGAACGATCATTTCTTCGGGTTTATAATACGAAATGTGCATAAAGTTTCTGCACTGTTCATTAAATTATCTTTTTTTGCATTTTTTACACAAGAATTTGTTTGAAAAATCTTTGTCGTATAAAATGCCATTTCTCTCTTTTTTGACAAGAAGAGAATATGTCAAGCCCTCAATGAATATGCTCCTGGTTCTCCACTTACTGAGTACATAACTCGGTCCTTAAGTAATTAAATAACTGATTTCGCTTAACGATCGAAGCGACGAACATAGCGACACGTTACTTACATTTAGGCTTCTCGAAGAAGACGGCTACGAGGGGACTGAGGTATCCGGGGGTGTTTGTGAAAGGGAAATAGTATCCCGGGAAGCCACGGCGTGGAATGTATTGAATCGCGCCCATGTTCTCGACGTCGGCCGGATTTTCGCCAGCGCAGGACACCCACACGGTGTCCAATCTGTGCGCGAGCTCCTCCTGCTTGATGTGTTCTTGAAGATCCGCCGGCATGTGGCTCGGCAGGTTCTTCGTGTCGTTGTAAAACTGTGGCTTCCAGCCGAAAATCTACGTCGAGCGAAAATGATAGATCACCATTGCGTTTCGTCTAAGTGTAATGTCTGAAGACTCGATCGACTTGTTAACGATCATACTTCTGTTATTATGAGTCGGAACTCGTAAAATTTGCGAGTGGTCAAGCGACGCGATTGAGCTTCGCGCTTTTCGAACGCGTCACGGGCGGGAAGCTATTCGTACCTTGTTCAGCTTCAGGAAAATGCAAGGAGCGGATTTACTGTAGCCGTATTTGTTTTCCTTCGTGCACGATCCCCACTTCGACATGTCGACGTCACAGACTTTGCCGGGAGTCGGCGGTTTCCCGTATTCGCAAATCATCCTCATCTGAGCGCCGTTACCAGTTCCGGTAGCAGGTTTTTGGTACTCTAAATCGATCGACAAATACTTCGTATAACAACGTGCTTATTATTATATTAATTTAATACGTAATCGACAGAAGCACAATTGCAACTACAATTTTATTTAGGCTCGTACACTTGAAATTGTAGAAAATAATTTTTTGAATTACTTACAACAAAAACGTTTAATAACTAAAGATTATGATATAGGAGTTAATAATTGGAAGACAGCGGCGCTTTGATCCAAAGATCGCGGTCTCACCTTGACCGGATTTAACAGGCTGTTGACGTAACCGGTTCATTAGGACAAAGACAATTTTCTCGCTTACCAATTAATATTAGCGTTATTAATACACCTATAGGAATATCGCCTAACATATTTCTAACCACGGTGGCAGACACGGCTTTACTATCTTTAGATTCTTATTTACCACATATTTATAAATACGGTTTTTCAATCGAAGTTACCTTCGAGGAACTTGTCCAGCTCCTTGGTCCAATGTAGAAAGTTTCCCTCGTCGCTGGCTTTGTACCAAATCAGAGTACTCTCGACGTTGCTGGAAGGAGGCATAGGCCTGAAACCGAGTCCGGGGTTGGTACCGATCAACGAATCGTCCAATTGCCATTTCGGTGCGTTCGGGTCTAGCGTCTGATAGAAAACGGTCAACATCGCCGCGAAGAAGCCAGCCAGCACCGCGTAGAAGATAACGTAGAATAACAAGATCTTGGCTGCAGTCAATAAAAAAATCGGATTAACTTATTAATTGCTCCATGAATTATCCGTGGAAAATTCTTTTTATATAGAATTAATTGTATGTATAACATTCGCAGTAAATATGCACAATTTTTCAACTGGAAATTGTTCACAGTAAATATGCATAATTTTTTTAACCGGAAATTGTTTACGGTAAATGTGCATAATTTTTTTCAACTGGAAATTGTTCACAGTAAATGTACATAATTTTTTCAACCGGAAATTGTTCACAGTAAATGTGCATAATTTTTTTAACCGGAAATTGTTCACAGTAAATGTGCATAATTTTTTAAACAGAAGTTCTCGGTCGTGCGATAGTTCGCAACGACTGGAGACAAATTGCGGTAGCTCTAACCAGTTGAAACGGAAAAGCGATTGTTTTATATAATAGAAATGATTCTCTCGATAAGAACGTATCGCATCTGACCGATGGTCTACAGCATCCAGACAATTATGATCCGAGGCCTAATTGGCCTGAATTGATATTGAGTAAGTGACGCGACTTTGCTATAAGAATCTTTTATAAACATCAATCTGTCCTCACGGAGGCGGAGGACTCCGCTATGAAACCGCTACTTAGATAATTACTCGTATTCGGTGGGAACATCGGATTAACGATACATGTATCTACAATGTGATTCTAAAATTGTCACGTCGCGATGGCCTTGAATATTCGTTCCATAGGTATATCCGCGAAACTGTCTCTATTTTCGTGGTCACTGGCAACTTAGCTTTAAGGGCTAAGTGTAGAACGCGGAGTGTATAACGCGCAGATAAGTCTACCTGACGTTGGCACTGCGCCAGTCTTCTATGATATACAAGTAATACATTATAAATAAATTTCGTATTATATAATGTCAAGTGTAGAATCACACGGCTGCCTCGTTGCACCGTAAAATCTAGTCGATTCACGTACGACATCAAAAATACATGTTATAAATAAATTTCCTATTATATAATGTCAAGTGTAGAATCTCGCGACTGCTTCGGTGAACCGTCAGATTTAATGCCATAAATTGTTGATAGTGGAAGAGATGAGAAATGGATTCCATGTGAGGATCGCATCTGTAAGTTTTCGACCTCGTCTTATCACGATAAAACTGAGATGGAAGATTTTGATAATACAAATATGATCCGTTGTCAAATAATTATATTATTTATCTTCTATGATAATATCAACCCTTTGAGCGTTATGAACGCGTATACTATGCGTCCTTGCGCAACCATTGGAATTCGGCTATGAACGCATTATATGGGTTCTTACGCAACCATTTAAATTCGGCTATTAACGCGTATATTAACGCTGCTAACGACCTTTGTCGTTATCTGCCCAGCACGGTGTACGCACAATGTCGCCTCTCACATCGCTAAAAAAAAAATTAGCCAGCCCAGCTCGCGCGTCGTCGTCGAAAGTCTCACGGCGCACGCTTAACGTCGCGTTGCTCGCCGCTCAAAGGGTTAAACAGTTTTATAACGAAAATGACAGACCTGGGATGTTGAGCAAACGAACGTAAAGAGTTCGGATTTAAGCAAAGTGTAAGAAAACGTTGTACACGAAAATCGAACAAAGCTAAAAGGCAGAGCGATAAATAAATAATTATGCAGTTTTATAAATGACGTATAGAATTATAGTTAAATAGAATTTCGTGGTTTATCACGTTGCGATGTCCTTGTAATAGCAAGAAGAAATTGGAAATGAATCAAGGAGACGGGTTTGTCGCGAATCGATTTCGTTAAACAAAAATTGTATTTTTTGGTGTTGTATTGCAATTTGCTGGTATGGGAGATCGAAATCAGAGGAATAAGAAAGGATTGAAAAACGTTGTCATACTTATTATGTCAAAATTCGAACGTAAGGGGCAACAATATCAATGACCTACTTCATGAAAGAACAGTGGTGGCTTCTAAGTTTGTGGCGCCGTCGCGTTCCGCACACGGAGTGATCGATATCTCAAAAAAACCGTGAAAATGTTACGTTACTACAGCAACGCGGCGAGTCCATGTTTCAACGAAAATATAATAAACACCAGAAAAAACGTTTAGCCAGCGGCTCCGGATACACGCTGTTTAAATTTCACTCTTCGCTCGTTAATAAATAAACTCTTTTTACAATCATTCATTTTATAGCGATCTCAGCTTCCACGAAATTTCGTTTCCATATTTCCTCCAAAAAGATTATTATTAATATTTATAAAATCGTATTCAACAACTGATGAAGATTCTGATATACTTTTATTTTATCAATTTTAGAAATATTAAATTAAACTGTAGATTGGTACATATTTATGACTGACTTATTTAAGGAATTGGAGGAATTAATAAGAAAACACCAGGGCACGATATGTTAAAGGGTAATTAAGCTTGATTAAGAAATGACCACGCATTTTAGAGCGGTTTCAGCGTCCACCATATTGCTTCCATATTTTTACTAGCTTCAAGCAGATAATTATTAACGTTTATGAAATTGCGATCAATTTAAGAATCTGTCACTTTTTATCAATCTTATTAAAAGGAATATTGGCACATGTTTAGGATTTCTTTATTTAAAGAATGATAATGACAGCAGGACACGATATACTGAAGGACGATATAAGCTTGATTAAGGAAGAGTTCGTCTGTATTTTCTGAACTTGTTAAAACGATGAACAAACTAGCTGCATGAAATCAGAGCGAGCTATTTCTGCGGAATGGTAAGACCGTTGGGTTGTATTGATTTTGATGGAAGTCGATCAACTTCAAGAGGAGACGAGGGGGAAAAAGACGGTAGAACACAAGACAGAAAGAATGTAGCTCGCAAAAGGCGAATAGGTAAGCTGCTTTAAGTATGCTAACACAATAACCACGGGGCGAATTCTTCGCGTTAAGCGTGAAAAAACGGTATTAATTCGTAGATCTAATTATCATGGTTTCTCATATTCAATGAGAAATTAAAATAAACATAGGAAGAATAAAATCAATCTGACCAGACATGTTATTTAAAAAAAAGGCAGAAGAAATTATAAGCTCTTACACTAAATTGACGAATTATTACTTAATACGAGGAGTGCTTTCAGAGATCCAGTGACCTGTGCAACGATTTTCTTACAGATCGATTTCAAGCTTAATAAAACAAAGGAAATGAAAACCCTCGTCAAATAAACAAACGAACAAATTCATTAATTCACGATTTTACTTGTTCTTTCTGATCCTTCCAATGGAAGTGATAAATTTGAAGATTCTAATCTATTAATAATGAAATTATCAGATAACGGTAACGATTACCGTTCCGATTACAAATGACTGAGTAAACCGACTCTTACCGGGTAAATCCTTCCGCAATTCTATTACATAACACGACAATATGGAGAATTTGCTTATACACGTCACTGAGTCGCACAGAATCGCACATCACAATATAACGATGCGATTAAATATTAAGTCTGCGATAATAAGTACGAACGTATGACTCTCATTTTTTTTTAAACGTCCCACGTAAATGTCAGATGCCCGGAGGATTAGCCGGAAACAGGGCACAGAATGGTAAGTAAAGTTTTATTTGAAATGCAGTTGCGATAAAAAAAATCGGGTGCACTTTCTAAATTTAGACTCAAGGACCAGGGATACTCTTTGATTCCATTCGTTTCCTTTTATAGTCGTATCATGGTCGACAAAAATAGGACAATGAGAGAGAAAATCGCGAGGGTTACCGCCCCTCTATACATTTCTTCTAAAGATCCACTCGAGAGAAAACGCAACGCGCGTACAAATATAATGTCACGGAGTAACCACTTTTTTTTATCAGAACAGGATACGTGCACTTGATAAAGCTCGCATTTTCTTAAAACTTATCAAAACCCGAGTAATCTTATCGACAAAATACGTTCTAAAGGAAACTGAAGGTCGATTATTCGTATGTGTATACCTAAAAATTCACTATTGTCGTAGTGGGTTCTTAAAGTTTTACGATTTCGAAGTACGGCACGAATATCGATGCGAACTCAACCGGAAATCGGTTGAATCCAGTGGGGGGACAGTCTTCGCTCGTTAGAACGCAGCAACGATCCTTATACGTAGGTAAGTGCATCGCATAAGTACATGGCACCAGTTAGAGAACTGCAGTGCGCGTGTATATCGCTATGCTCTACGTCAGGAACGATGGGGTTGGTATTAAATGTCAGGCGACCGAGTCCCGGCCACCCTCGATACGCTCAGATTTCGACAGAATTTCGAGGGAGGAGCGGTCCATACGCCCGACAAGTCTATGAATCATTTCTACAGTCCTCGGCGACTGGAATCTGTCGTTTCCATCGGAGGCGCGAGATTTATTAATACGTTCGCGAAGAGGATTACATAATCGAATCAGTGAATCGCGCGTGAATCGATTCGGCGTCACGTCAGTCCGTCTAGCGGATGAATAAATCTCGTAGGAACTTACCCCAACTGGAGCCCGTGCGCCCAAGAAACTGTCCAGTCTCGGAGTTCCATATAAAGACCCTGAAACCTTCCCATTTGCCCAGCTTCGGCGGCGGAGTGTAATACTGCTCGACTTTCTTGCCCTCCATTCCGGCGAACTAGAGATGACTCGTAGAAACGATCTCGGTTTATCCGCGTGTCACCACAAACGAACGAGGAATCCTTTGCGGGCTCGGCTGGCGGCTCCTCGGTCCTGGTACGTCTTCCGGTGGAACAGTGCCGCGATCGAACAGCTCCGCGGGCGAGGACGCAAAGGAAGGAAGGGTCGATTCTAGCCCTCGTCTGGAGCCGCTGTTCTCGGGCGCTCTCGTCCGGCCAAGGGATGAATATTGAGCGATCGAACACCCAGGCTGGCCGGAGCTTTTCAGGCCGTCTCCCTCTCCTCCTCGTTCCCACTCCGTCCGCCGTTGTCCTTCTCTGTTCCTCTAGCGACCGCTCGCCCCCACCGTTGCGGAATCCGCTACCCTTTCGCCAGGCGCGTCGCGGCGGAATCGCGCAGCCGCCGCGACGCCGCCGTACCAACGCGCACCCCCTGGCCCCTCTCTCTCTCTCTCGCTCTCTCTCTCTCTCGGGCCAGGTGCTACTGCCTACCGCCGACGTTGTCAGCGTCCGCCGCTCCGTTTCATCCTCTTCGCTCCGACCCGTGTTTTTATCCCCCTCGTCTGCTCTCGTTACTCGATTCGATCGACCCCGCCTCGCTCACAACTGGACAAAATTTGTGCCCGGAAGTATCCCGTACAAACGCAAAGACGAGTGACTCTGTTCAATGATCCTGTCGAACCTGTGTAGGAATTTATGATCAGCGAATGAACAGTATCCTCTTGTATCTCTGTCGGACAGAAAATCAATGATCATTGGGTAATTTTAAAGACTCACCCTGTATCTGGTAGTAGGAAACGGCGAAGGGTAGTAGTAGAGGGTAAAAGAAATACTCCAACTTCGGGTGTGATCGTTGTGAAATCCCGCGAGGGATGTTAAACATTTGAACTCAGCTTCCTGAGGATCTCATTATGACACAATTGTCGCCGCGTTATCTTTTGATACGCGCTTCATAACGAGCTATCATTTTTTATTCGACGGTTGTTGGAATCCGTCTACAGTTCCGATTCAAGTAGATCCAGACATACTTGACCAGGCAAAGTTATACTCTTCGCGAGTCCGATTCGTTTCAAGTTTGGTCAATTAGGTCCCACGTTTTGTGTATATGCATAAACAATGCATAAATATAAAATAAAATATATAAATATAAATATATAAAATAAAATATATAAAATAAATATGTAAAATAAAATATATAAAATAAATAATAAAATATATATGCATAAAGAAATTAAGTATCTGGAGAATTTGATGTCAGAATTGGATGCATCTCGCGAATAACGATACTATACGTCTGTCTGATGCGTATTTTTTCTAGTGTTTAATTTTGCACAAGGATTCCCAGTCTAACCATTAATAACTGCAAAGAGAAATTAACGTGCATATTACACATCGTAATTTTTATTGTGAAATTGCAATTAAATTAAGACGTAGTTTATACAAATAATGAGCTCGTTGAAAAGTTTGTCTTCGAAAACAGCCAGCTTCCAGATGTAATGATACTCTTGGTCTGTGAATCGTTCCATTTCGTACTGCAATCCAAAATCCATCTAATAAGTCTTAGAGCTCCTAACAGATACGAATATGTATAGAAGCTATCAGTTAAATTGACAATATACTACTCCAATTGCAGTAGAAATTTATGATAAATTAGTATCTATAAGTCTGTTGCCTACGCAATTAAACCGAAACTCACGTTTTGCATGGTGCAACACGGAATCATGTATACCACATCCGCGTAGATATTGATAAGCCTAAACAGATAGACGTATTATGTAGTGTCACAGCGTTCACTGATTCATTAAAAATAATATAGTCATAAAAATAAGGTATCGAATTGAATTAATGTGATTAAATAATAATTTATTCGACGAAACCATAATGCGGTATCTGTGTCGCTTACTTTACCATACATGCACTATTACATAACGAAAGTCCTGTGGATCGATTCCACTCAAGGTGTCCACTTACGAAATTTTTAATAAACTCAATTGAG
>SMSR01016032.1:124240-136808 GCA_019453355.1 Ceratina japonica | reverse complement strand
GTCCGTGTAATAAAGAATTATTAAAATGTATTTCCTAAAACAGTTCAAAGCTCTAACAAAATCAAATATTTGTTAGAAATCGCGGCGTGCTCACCGAGCCAAGTTTGAGCCGCTCGAGGCGTTTGATCGATGAAATCAGCGGTATCAGCACTTGCTTCCTTCCTTCCTGACTCGGGGAAGTTTTACCACCGTTGTTTATGCAAATCGCACGGGCGCTCGCGTGCGTGCTCACGCAGACGCGTGAACGGATGCATTCGCGACGCGAGGTCAACGGCACGTTGGAAAACAACCGACGACGGTGCAGCATGGCATAGCGCACTACTACTACTACTACCACCACCGCCGCCGCCGCCGTTTGCACGTCTATAAGCATTTTCTTAAACGTCTGCGCGCGTCTCGCGGCGTCTAATATTATCAGAACAATTTCGATTGCTTCCTTTTTTAACCGCTCGCCCCGCGCGCGTCTTTTGTTCCCCGCACTTCGGGAATTGCATCGGTGCCGATAAACGAGAGGGAAAGACAGGTCGTTGCGAGCCGTTTTTATTTATGGCGCTGTTTGCTCCCCGAGTGGCTCTTCATTGATGCTTTTATCGGAGCACATATTTCTCTCTCCCCGTCCGCGGTGACGGCTCGCTCGTGAAAGCGATGGAATTTCAAGGAACTGTATTCTGTTCGGACGAACCGAGAATCTATTTTCCCCCGTGCTCGAATTCGTGCGAAACTATTCGATTTGATTCCGAAAATTGGGTTTATAAAAATGTAATATGCTCTCGGAGAGAAGTCTGAGAGTCGGGCCGTGATTCGGCCCTTGACGATTTACGTCTGAACAAATGGGAAATCAGCGTCGGGCGCGTAGGAGTAGGCTGAAAGTCGCTGATGAAAGGAGAAATTGACGGGAGGGAGAAGATAGAAAGGTAGAGAGAAGAGTAGAATTTTTCCCGGACGGTGAAACTGTCCTGCGATCGACTTTCCGTGCGACGACCCTGCGACTAGAGATACGAACTCGTTTCACGGGAGCAAACCGAATTTTTAAGCAGACAGAAAAAGAGTTATAGAAGTTAGTAATACCGTGCACGACGATATAATGAAATCATAGCGTTAGAGCTGTCGAAATATTTTTCTTGTATTACAAAAAAATATTTTCAATAGTATTGAATGTAGTGGCTAAAAGCAGTGGAAAATGTTTTTGATAATGTATGCGTGAAGTATGAGAAAAGTAAAACGTGAAATGGGACTTGTTAGCGATAGGAAAGAGAAACTAGTGACTAGTGTCAAGCATTTTTCAGACGCGATCGAAAGCTAGTAGAATAAAACTACGAAAAGCGCGGCGATGGACTCGGACTCTAGAGAGCTGACTAAACGCTGTGTTAGTAAACCATTTAGGGCAATTATGCAGTACATCCACTGTCTATAATTAAAAATATTTTTCTCTGAGATCTTTTTACTTGAATAATTATTTTATTGGCTACAGAAATGAATTCATATATTTTCATCGATTTCTCACTTATTTTTATACCTAATATATTAATTTTATTTACATCAGCATTGCTATTAATAAATTTTGGTATCGCGTTGGTTCATTTTTGTAGTAAAACGTGAAACGGAGCGACGGGTCAGTTTTCGCGTCCACGCTCTATCAACGACGACGATGGACTCAGACTCGGACTGAGTACACGCTGTGTTAGTAAACCATTTAGGGCAATTATACAGTACATCGACTGTCTATAATTAAAAATATTTTTCTCTGAAATCCTTTTACTTGAATAATTATTTTTATTAGCTACAGAAATGAATTCATATTTTTTCATCGATTTCTCATTTATTTTTATACCTAATATATTAATTTTATTTACATCGACATTGCTATTAATAAATTTTGGTCGACGCGTTGGTCGATTTTTGTAGTCGGACGCGATGAATCTTGGCCACGATCTATCAACGACGACGACGGACTCAGACTCTAAAGCTGAGTAAGCGCTGTTAGTAAACCATTTAGGACAATTATACAGTACATCGACTGTCTATAATTAAAAGTATTTTTCTCTGAAATCCTTTTACTTGAATAATTATTTTTATTAGCTACAGAAATGAATTCATATTTTTCCATCGATTTCTCATTTATTTTTATACCTAATATATTAATTTTGTTTACATCGGCATTGCTATTAATAAATTTTGGTCGACGCGTTGGTCGATTTTTGTAGTCAAACGTGAAACGGAGCGACGGGTCAGTTTTCGCGTCCACGCTCTATCAACGACGACGATGGACTCAGACTCGGACTGAGTACACGCTGTGTTAGTAAACCATTTAGGGCAATTATACAGTACATCGACTGTCTATAATTAAAAATATTTTTCTCTGAAATCCTTTTACTTGAATAATTATTTTTATTAGCTACAGAAATGAATTCATATTTTTCCATTGATATCTCATTTATTTTTATACCTAATATATTAATTTTATTTACATCGGCATTGCTATTAATAAATTTCGGTACCGCGTTGGTTGATTTTTGTAGTAAAACGTGAAACGGAGCGACGGGTCAGTTTTCGCTTTGGACGCGATGATTCTCGGCCACGATCTATCAACGACGACGATGATGAAGCTACTCGAACGCGTTGCGATTTTAATGACCGCTCGTTGTCGGGAATAACTAATGCGTTTCGTTTTGTGTTTTTCTCTGTTATTTCGCGTGATGAATCTCGGTCGCGTTGCCGTTCACCTCGCGCCGCCGCCGCGCCGTTCCTTTTCCATCGCGACTCGCTTTTTCTCGTGCGAATTACAAAACGGAATATCAGCACAAATTACGTTTGTTCGACGCGGTTTCGCAATTCTCTCGTTTCGAGCGTCGCCGGAGCGTTTTCAAGAGTCAGCCCTGAGGAATCGATGGGGAAACGCGTTTCGACGAGAGAATGAATCCTACGTCGCCGTTCCCGTTATTTTTAGGTTTTATGCCCGGTTTTATACGCATTCTCGGCGTCTAACTTTGAACTTGAAATCTCGCTTCAAGGTTCCACCGAATCTTAAATCTCTATTTCTGATTTTTTATTGTACCTCCGCGTCTCCTGAATCTTCCAAACGACGAAGCATCGCGTCGGGCCGAGGGATCGTAACGAAGACGGTGTTCGAGCTTCTTGGAGACAGGAAAGAATCGATTCTCCCCTGTCGGTGATTTTTCTCATTAGCCGTTGCCCGGAAGTGGAGGACGTCCCTCGGGCCGGGACTATTAGAAGGCAATCGATGAGGGAGAGGCGTGGAAGGATTGAAACAGGAAGAGAAAAAGTCTGAAGGAGAGAGAGACATCGAGGGGAGCGAACGAGGGGAGGGCCCCGGGACACCGAACGGGGGAGGCGGGGGGAGAAAAAAAGGAGAAGAAAGAACGCGAAGAACGGGGGAAAGAGAGAGGGAGAAATTGCGCGAATCGAGGGGCGCGAGGGAGAAAGAGGGAAAGAGAGAATTGCCAAGAATATCCGAGGGCCGATGACCCGTGATACACACTCGTATATACGTACGTGTACGTGTATTTGATATCATCACTCAACGTCCGACTTGCGTGCACACACGTCCCTCGTAACGCGTGTTCCTCTCCGTGTCTGCGTGCGGTTGCATCGCGTCAAATACGCAACGCTACACTTTTACTTTCCTCTTCGCTCTCGTTTCGTCGTCCGCCCGAGAACGCGGCTCCGTGCTCGTCGAACAGACGAATTAAATTAGAAGAACCGTGAATACTTTAAAAAGGAAATCTACTGCAAACGTGCCGCTAGAAATTTGAATTTTCCTTATTCGAAACACATTTGGTAATTGACGAAAGTACGCGGTGGATAATTTCTGCGCGATAAAACCGATAGGAAGCTGCGAACGAAAACGAGATCCNCTACTGCAAACGTGCCGCTAGAAATTTGAATTTTCCGTATTCGAAACATTTGGTAATTGACGAAAGTGCGCGGTGGATAATTTCTGCCCGATAAAACCGATAGGAAGCTGCGAACGAAAACGAGATTCGACGCGTGTTTGCTATCATGCTCGGCTGAGAAAAAAGAACGGAGGATCGGGAAAAAATACGAGTCTCGCTGCCGCGATTTATTTGCAACGACACTCGTAACTCGGAGCTTCTTTTTTATCGGGGCTAAGAATACTTGCCAGGCTGCTTTGTTTAATGTGAATCGCATCGGGTTTGTGATAACGCGACGCCTTATCGTCACCGGTTCACCCGAGTCATTGTTGTCGCAGAAAATGAGAAAATTTAAAACGTCTATTCGATGCAATTCACTTTCTATGCAGTTTTGAACCCGATCGTTCGACTGCAGAATGAAACGCTTAGAAAAGCGTGATTACAATAGAAATTCGCCTCGTTCTTAAACGCTATATGTATACAATTTTTAATAAGTCATATTTTTTTGTAAGAGAAAAGGTGTAAATCTTTTGAAAATTGGTAAAACGGTTTTAATTGAGATTCTGACGAACTTGTAATATAATTAATCACGAGATGGAATTGAAAGACAGTCAATTCACTCTCTATGCAGTTTTGAACCCGATCGTTCGACTGCAGAATGAAAAGCTTAGAAAAGCGTGATTACAATAGAAATTCGCCTCGTTCTTAAACGCTATATGTATACAATTTTTAATAAGTCATATTTTTTTGTAAGAAAAAAGGTGTAAATCTTTTCAAAATTGGTAAAACGGTTTTAATTGAGATTCTGACAAACTTGTAATATAATTAATCACGAGACGGAATTGAAAGACAGTCAATTCACTTTCTATGCAGTTTTGAACCCGATCGTTCGACTGCAGAATGAAACGCTTAGAAAAGTATAATTGCCATAGAAATTCGCTTCCTTCTTAAATGCTATATGTATACAATTTTTAATAAGTCATATTTTTCTGTAAAAAGAGTGTAAATCTCTTGAAAATTGGAAAAACGGTTTTAATTGATTCTGACAAACTTGTAATATAATTAATCACGAGACGGAATTGAGATACAGAGTTTAAATTGAGTACTTAAAAACGTCGATATGGGTGAGTGGGATTTTAAGAGAGCATCGGAAGGGGATCGAGTGTCCGGTTCGGTTCAAGTAAGAAAGGATGACGCATCATCGAACACCGTAACCTGGACGGCCCACTGGGACGCCCACGTGGACGCGAGCCCACGTGTTTATGCAAAAATTGAATTTTCCCGGTGAAAAGAGCACCGTCCGTTTCCCATGGACAAATCAGGTGTCCCTTCGAAACTGACGTAGTCGCGCCTGTCGCAACCGAGATTACCATAACACCACTGCCGTTGTTAACATCACAGGGCGTTGCGTTTCTCATTTCGCTTCTGACGCGAAGCTTCTCTGTTTTTTGCGTTGAAATCGTCGACGTTAACGCGTATTAAATGGCAATTAATCGGCACGAAGTTCCGTATATTAATTATATATATAATTCTATAATCGTATATTTTAGTAAATTATTTCGCTAATGAAACCGGAGAAAAATGATTAACTTTCAAACATTTTCCAATCGATTTAGCCGAGCGAAATTGATCCATTCGCGCGGACGCTCCTCGAGCTCGTTTTCCATCCCCCAACAGGGGTAACCTTCCCCTCGTTTTTCTTCTTCCTCGTTTTTTTTTTCGCGCGCTCGCGCCTTTTCCCCACGGCTTGCCCGGAATAATGACCCAATAATACAGCTGACCGGGATTTACGTTTACAGCCCGTGAACCGAATCCACGGGGCGCGTTAACGAGTTACCGGCTGAACAATGCCAACGGGAGATCGTTTACTACATTTTTTTATTCTTCTATTCCATTACCAGACGTTCAACGTAATGACCGCATAAACGTGATTTATGGTATTGAATATAAATGGCGAACCGGCCGGCGATCTATGGAGTTCGAGGATCGTTCTCCGAAGTAGTTCGTTATTTATTTCCTTTATAAATGTAATTCAATATTTCGAGAAAGATTTATACGAAGAATAACAATCGCAGGCGCGACGGTGTCCATCAGGTCGTTTTGCGCGACGTATAAAAAATTAAGAACGATTTAAACGACGGCTAAAATCGAATATTGATATTACATAATTTTTTAATATCTTATCCGAGAGAAATTCAGTGTAAAAAAGGAAGAAGCGGGTTTACCGGTTCCGTTCACCGTTGCGGAAAAACCGTGGAGGGAAAACGAAAGGGAAAGGGTGCGTTCTTCCTCTAGGGTTAATAGGGTCCGGTGGTAAGAAGTGAAAGGGAAACGATGCGCGACGTGGCCACGGACACGTGGACATCCGATTGTTTTCACTTTTCGAGAAGCAAGGGTGCCGCCCGAACTAGGGCAAACGAGTATCGATCCCTTCGATTCCCGGGGAAAAATGCTAACGAGTAATCGTTAAAAAAATTGCGTAATCTTACCCGCTCGAAAACCTTCTCTCAAGAATTCCCCCGATCTCGCTTGGAATTCATACTTCTATATTTCCTGACGATTTTTTTTATTAATAAATCGTTTGCGATTCGATCTATAAAAAGTAATCTTTGAAATAGCTCGTATTTCAGAATTAGATCACGTGAACTTCTGTAATATTTAATAACAAAAATATTCTAGAGGAATAAATAAACAAAATCACAGGAGAAAATAATTTATGGAGTCCGAGAACTTCAATTTCAATTTCAATTTCTTTATTAAACGGACGTGAGTCCATTATGTCACTTAGTATAAAAAAATTTTTAGAAAAACCAACAGTAATATAACTTAGGAAAGACGCGGCGTACGCGCTGCTGTAAGGAGATTCAGGCGACGTCGGTCGGACACCGTGTATAAGGCAAGAAGCCGGGAACAGTGGAGCGGGCTCTCTCGGTGGAACAGTGACCCCCTGGACCAGAGATACAGTTATTGCGTTTACTCTCCTCCGTGCCGGTGCACCTATCAGCTCGTGCGCGCGCGAGCAAACGCACACAAAGCGCCCGGCTGCACTCGGCCGTCTTCCGTGCGTTGCACCGACCGATGGGTGCACTCGATCCTCTCGCGCGGAAGTTTTCGACCTGTCGATGGCTCCTTTGTCAATTTTTCTAAACGTCAATTAAGAGCCTCCAGCTATTTTCATCTATCGCAACTTTATAGTAAATCGTTCGCATAATTTGTTTTATCGCAATTTTGAAATCGCAATTTTGAAACCGCGTCGCTAATGGTTATCGCGAAGAGATTCGTTTGAGATCGAGCGCAGCTTTTGCCCGGATTTAAGAGGTTGCCCGTCCCGAAATCGTCGAACAAACGGCGTACATTTGCGAGCCGTTGCCGAAAAATTACGACGCTTTGTTTTACGCGTCCTGTTTTTCTCCTCCGTGCGCCGCAGACGCCTCTTTCTTTCGCTTTCGAGTACGTTGCACCCGATTGTTTTCTCTTCTCGCGCCTCTCCTTTTCTCTTAACGGTGGAAGCACAATTTTATTTCCCGCGCTCGCGAATAGAGAGTCGAGGCGTCGAGATAAGAGGCCGAGAAAAATGCTGAACCCCGCGCGGCTTTAAAAATTGTTAAAGTCGCAGGGTCGTTTAACGGTGAAAAATGTAACGCAAAGTGACCCGCTTTTTATTTCGAGCTTGTCGAATTTAGAAACGATCTTAACGCCGGTGACGCGCTGGAGCAGCCCGTCGTCTCCCTCTCTCCTTTCGCCGAGTCGACTGCCGTGGAAATCGTGGCACGGGGTTATTTTCATCGCGAACCCTTCAATTTTTATCCAATTTAAGATCGTGTGCCGGAAAGGGACGGAAAGGGTAGTGATTGGCGACGAGACTAGAAATTGTGCGGAACATCGAGTCCTCCCCTACGTGACGAGAGAGACAACCCCGTTTCTGGTACAGCGAATCAAACGCCTTTCCTCGCTGAGACGTTTTGCTGCCTGTGACACGGTGTCAAGGAATTGAAAATTTTGCATCAAACATATAGACGACGTGGTAACAGAATCTCGTAAGAAGATACCAATGAGTATTTTAACCCTTTTAATTGCCGAGCGAAAAAGAGGTGCCTATGTGAAGATAACTGGACGAATTTGAGAAATTTACTAGGGTTTGGGGAAAAGCTCATAAAAACCAAACTAAAAATTATATTTACATAATTAAAAAAACAACGTATTAAGGACGAAATAGAGAATAAAGCAATGCCACTAATTTTTCAATATTCATCGAAAATCATACGAATAACATAAGTATAAATTATCATGAAAAAAAAAGAATTGAGTTCTCTCTTATAAAACGTATTTGCATATAAAAAAGTTTCATCATAACTTTATCTAAACTACTTAGTACGAAGTATATACTTTACATTTTCAATTTATTTTTTGTTAGAAAATAAATCATATTGCACAACAAAAATACAAGATAATTCCACAATACACGGAAAACGTCGAATGGATTATCTGATCTGAAACAAGTAATTGGTGAAATAACATTGCTGACTCAAAATTATATGTTATCATAAATTGTTGAGTTTCATATCTAATGCTTAGCTAGTTATTAGTGGTCAAAAGAGGTCGCTGTTTTTCTTTTAGTAGAGAGGTATTACAAAGTACGTATAAGTAAGAACATGGTGTGTCCACGTGCAATGCGTAAAAGTATAATTTCGTTTCTTAGTTCTAATCACAGATATAATGTTTAGTTTTTCATTTTCACATTAAATAATGATAATAGTAATTAAATAAGGTAAACGTATTCCTACATTATTGTTTTCTTTAATCCATTACCTCAATAATATTAGAAGATAAATATATTTATGATATAATTTTGCACATTAGTAGATCATTTATAACATATTGTAAATTTATTTTGAAATAGATTTCTGTCGCAATGCGAATAGTAAAGCGCTATTGGGTGCGCAACGATATATGGACCGTTTATTTTGAAAGCGGTGTAAGTCCACTTTTTAAAAAAGTGAGATATCATGTAATTTATGCTTAACTTAGTGTAAACTTTTTGTGTATAACTGGTTAGTATTTAATTTCTTAAAAAATTCCCATGATTTGCACAATTTAAAATTGGTCGGTAAAAGAAATTATGTAATCATTGATTATGAAAATGGTGTAAGTCCAATTTCCAGAGATATGGCGAAAAAAAGAATTTTCTGTACACAACACAGGATTATTATGATGTGATAACACAATGTAGAAAACATAATAAATTCATTTTACGTGAAATGAAACGAGAGAATTTCGTTTCAACAAAAAATCTTCAAAACAAAATAAAAAAAACAGACAAGAAGGAACACTAATGGAGAAAAGGTAAATTGGTTGCAGATATGATAGATGAGGTTTCTCAAAAGTGCACCATATACTATTTTATATGAAACATCAATGGTGGACCAAGAATTTAAAACTAAATTTATTAGCTATACGTCCTGGAAGAACGCCAAATTTTGAAAAAATCGCCTTGGCGCCTTTTTACCANATTGCAAAATGCTATGACGATTTTAATACGTAATTAACGTAAGAATAATGCCAAGCGGTCAGGTTTCGCGCAATAAAACCTGGGGCCTCAGCAATTCTTTCGTTTGACGAAGCGAATCGGTCGTCCACAAAAGCCCTGCTCGTTCCACTTTTGAAAATCGATCCGCTGGCAAAATCGTTCACTGGAACGACACACGATAAACTTTCTACGCGCGTGCAACGACGAAACGCACGGTCCCCCTTTTTCTGCGCTCCGTGTTTACGGTGACATAACTCGCGGCCGATTCGTCGTTACACCTTTTAAAAATCATCTTGCACGGTTTAAGAATTATCCAGTTTTCGCGTTGCTACACTGAGAAAAACGAAGCCACAAAATTCTAGCAATGTTTATTGCATATTTAGGTCAAAATTACTATATTTGAATAGTAATCTTGGTTTGAATTTAATTAATGATTGTTAAAAAGGAAAAATTCGTCTGTATGCATAGTATAATTTTTACTTATTGAACTCAAAGGAAATTACCGAATTATATAATAAAATCTTTAATCTATATATGAAATAATATAAATCGCGTGTAGTAATATAAAGTAAACTAATATAAGGAAAGTGTAGAAACTGAATATTAGAAATTACCAGGGATAGTAAAAATTTGTAACTGTGGATAGTAATTATTATTACTATATAGAAATTACTATATAGATTTGTAATAAATATAGAAGGAACGTATTTATTACTCAAAGAAAGTATTTTTTTGGCACTATATTTCAATTTTTTCTAATCGTCAGACCACCGTTTTCTCAGTGTACGACTACGAGCGAACCTTTTCATAAATCAAAATTAATTAACTGAACGGAAAGTTGTGTAACAAAATTAATTACAAACATATGAGAGCGTTATGTCGCGTATAGGAATAGATAAAAAAATATGTGTAAGGAATTATAGAGTATAAATAATGTTGCCACGTCGTGTCAAATTGATTAGTCACGATGGCAATACGATCGTTCTCAACGGCGTCAATTTTGGGGCTGATATTTTTTTTATCGGGGCGATTGGACCGTTCGAGATTGAAACGGTTGATCGTTAATTCTAATTTCCCATTCGAGCTTCGGAAAGCTGATAGGGACGTGTTTCGTCTGTCGACGCTCGTGTCACGTTCCACGCCGACGACCGAGAGAATGCATGGACGCAAATATTTTTTATCTAAAAACTGTAAAAATACTTCGAATGAAAAAAAAAAAAAATGTCCTGTCCATCGATGAACATTCTGCATTTTTAAAGTATGTGAACCAGAAAGATATTTTATTGAAGAGTCGGCCGAGCGACGTATAAAAAAGGCGATTTTAATTGGTCCGGGCGGTCAGAAAAGTGCGACGCGTTAAAAAGAAATGAAACGGGGTTTATGAGCCGCGGCGTTGATGGCCGAATTTGTCTCGCATTTGCATGGGACAGGAGTCGGGTTCGACGAACTCAAAGAGCGGCGGGGTCAATTCGTGGTGGGACCCTGGAACTTCCTTCATCGAGACCTAACCCCGTAAAACCTCGACCCGAAGCCGATGAATTACGAAAACGATCCACGACGGCGAGGGGGGAAAAGAAGCGAGCGCCGGCGCTCACGAATTCCCCGCGGTCGGCCGACGAATTTAATGAACGAACCTATTGTCCCGTAGACTTCGGGGGAATTTCACGAGTTAATCGCCTGGCTGGGAACGAAATCCGCCGGGAATTCAAATGTCTCCCTTTCATAATTAACAGTAATTTTACTTTATTAATGGTGATCCGCGTTCTAATTGATTCAATTACGTTAGGGGATCGCGAATCTTTGACGAAAATTTTTGTTTTCACGAATTCGTCAGATTCTCTCGTGAAACGATTTCGTTTCTGAAAATCCCTCACAAATTCGTTTGAAGTACATCAATTTCAATGGGGAATTTTATTATCCTTTGAAAGTTTGCACGTGCTTTTAGAATGTGAGACGGTAGCAACTCGACGATGCGTAAACAATAAAATCTCTCATTGGCAAACAGATAAACGCACGAAACGCGACGCTAATTCTGATAGCGAAAGAGACGTCCGAGTATTTGTAATCCGAGCGTTTCCTAGTAATCGCATACGGATAATGAATATACACCTGCGCTATGCAATTTCACCCGGAATCTTTTTGGGCGGCCTTTCAATCACGTAAACAAACGGCACCGGACGTCGACACCTAATTACTTTTTCTGTATACGATCTAAAAATTATCGCAATACGCGTCTTCTAAACATCTTTTCTCCCCGTCAAAGTGCAGCGTCGAGGTTCAACGAACCCGGGATGACGCGATACTGCCATGTTGGGAATTTATTATCTGACTCCGTTGTCCAACGACCCCCCCGTTTTTTCTTCTCGTCTCTTTTTGTATATCGCGACCCGAGACCATCCGGGAGTTCCAATTTCTTAAGGGAAAGTGAAATGGAACGCGTTGGAATTCTGTGGCGCTAGCGAAGTCCGACTAACGCGCATCATTCCGAATAACGAAATGCCGTTATAGAACGATTGTTACGGATTAACCCTTTTAGTACGAAAAGGATTAAAAGGCGAAAAAAAGGTGCCTATGCGAAGATAACCGGACGAATCTGACGAATTTACTAGGGTTTGGGAAAAGCTCATAAAAACCAAACTAAAAATGATATTTACATAATTCAAAAAGCGACGTATTCAGGACGAAATAGAGAATAAAGCAATGTCATTAATTTTTTAATACTCATTGAAAATCATACGAATAATTATAAATAATCATGAAAAAAAAAGAATTCAGTTCTCTCTTAAAAAACGTATTTGCATATAAGAAAAGTCATCGTTTCATCATAACTTTATATAAATCACTTAGTACGAAGTATATACTTTGCATTTTCAATTTACTTTGTTATAAAATATATAGTGACTCTCATTAATATCCGAACACACTTCAAAACGGAATAAGTTCTTTAATATGGAGCTAACTAACTTAATTTTTGTGGGCTTTTAAAAGGCTTAGTGTACTATGTAATGTGTAACAAACAATTAAAATAAATTACTATTCGTCAAAAACTCGAAGAAAAAAGAAGAGATCATGATGTTAAACTTTTTTGTTAGAGGCTCTAGCCAAAAATTTGAAACATCCCGTTTGTAGATCTAAAAGTGTTATATGA
>SMSR01016032.1:21507-118598 GCA_019453355.1 Ceratina japonica | reverse complement strand
TTTACTCTTAACGATCTTACCATTTTTAACAAGTCTATTTAACAATAATGACAAGATTTCTTCTATCTCCCATAAGAGCCCGTGTATAAGGATATAAGTTTAACATAGATTTATTTAAAAACTACGTTGTCAATCGTTCTGAAACTTTAACACAATATTTTTCATGCTTTCACTAATAGATTAAAATAATTTTCAAAACGATTTTATCATATTCATTCCAGTACCCAACCTCCTTAAGCATTTGCTATCCCTGTCTATCCCATATTTCCCGTCCTTGTCTCGTATAGGAAACAGGGACTTAAGCAAATTCTTAAGATGATCTTGAAAATAAGTTCTGACTATGAATAACGGCCTATGTCTACGTAATTCGGTTCGACGAAATTAGGTCGCGCTAGGTTTCGAGCAATCGAATCGTAAATCATTGCAACTATTCTACAGAAATTTATCGATACAATTAACTAGAAACCGGAGCTCGTTCGGTACAACAAGATTTCTTAAAAGAGAGATATAAACGTAAGGATAGCTATCTGTATAACGGCGTTACGGTCGTTCCGACGAGAGAAAAAGGTCGAAGTAAAAAATAATTTTATGTTTATACACGTATTATGTTCGTAGCGAGAGCTTTGTCGTAAAACGGGCAATTTCCATAAAACCGCATTCGTCGAACGCAGAAGTCCGAACGTATCTCTCCCCGTATAATAATATGTTGCAGCCCAATAAATTCCTATCGCTCCGTCCAATGAAACAGCTATCCATTAAACCAGACCAATCCCCGTCGTAAAACCCATCGCATTTGCATCTGGCCGAAAAAAAGTAGGACCGTTCCTGCGATTTTGTTGCAGAACGTAAAAAACTGTATCTTCCGCTCGATCGAAATTTCGAACGCGGTCCATTAACAGAAGCCGTTTAATGGCGTAAACGCAGACGCGACAGAAATCCTAATAGCTTTCATTTTAACTCCTTCGCAAGAATTCACAAATTTACTATGTCAAACGAGAATTTATCATAATTTAAGGAAATGTTGAACGACGTGAAGATTTTCCCGAGAGACAGACGAAGTTTCAATGAACCGCAGAAGGAATAAACGATCGGCCGGTTTAGTAACGTTCATTGAGAATTTCGTACCGGTTTCGTGTTCACGGTACGCGTGCCAGCTCGTAAGTAGAAACGGGCCGTGCATAGTCAGACGCGCCATAATAGACGAGATTGGGTCTAGCGGCGCGCGGGCAGCTGGCGAAATAAGAATGCGGCTCGCGTTCTGGCACGGGGGAGTTTCCTCGTTTTCCAGGAAAATTGGCGATCGGGCGCGCGTGCCAAGTTCCGTGGGAAATTTATAAAACGACTGAAAATTAGGAGGACGGCTCGCGTTTGAGACGGGCGCGAAATGCCACGGGCCAACGGCCAAACGGTTTTCCTCCGAGCATAAATCCTCGCGCGCTCCGCGCCGGCAAAGACCACTTAACGATTAATCGCCTGCCCTCGCAGACATAAATAATTAAACATAGAATTAAAATGAAACGAGCTTCCGCGCAATTCGCACGAATTCTCGCGTGTGCATCTTTGTCGATTAGAAATCTACTCTGTTAATCGACAGACGTTCCTTGAAGACGTTGGACGATTTTTTTGCTCTCTTTGTCGCGCGAAAGAAATTAGACGTGGCGGTAGAATTGGGAACACGTGTGCGACCGAACGGAGGAGAAACGAACCGATCCAACGGGACGTTGGCC
Organism: Ceratina japonica; assembly: GCA_019453355.1. Taxonomy (NCBI): domain Eukaryota; kingdom Metazoa; phylum Arthropoda; class Insecta; order Hymenoptera; family Apidae; genus Ceratina; species Ceratina japonica. Next base: position 116,871 of record SMSR01016032.1, on the reverse strand, counting down.
TCTCTCGATCGTGGCAAGGGGGACAGAAGTTGCCCCGTGACAAATAGAGGGTGGTCGTGAGGAAGAGAGTCCCGGTGACGTCATAACTCGGTCAGTGAACCTCGAAGCGCGTGTCTTACGTGTTTCAAAAACATTCGGCGCCGCCTCTACGCGCGTAATATGCCAAAACCGACTGCTGCCTCCACTCCTTTCTCTCTCTTTCTATTTCGTCTTCTCCACGTCTAATACATATGTACATTTCTCTCTCTGTCACGTCGCGTTTCTTCAAACCGTTCGCTGCCTCTCATTCTTATAGACATTTTCTAGGGCAATTTCTTTTATTGGAATACGTCCTCTTTCGATCGATCCTCTTCGTTCTTCGATTCTCCTAAAGCTGAATTCGCGTCGTCTTCTATTTCCGATTTTTCAAACGACGAACTCGTTCAATACGGACAGCGCCCGTTTAGGCTCGGATCCGGAATGGGCACGGTATTACTTATCGAGTAGCGGTTCCACGAATCGAATAACAGCCTCACTTTCCCTTTTCTCCGCCTCTGTCGACCGTGACAACCGGCACGTTGTCCTCTTCCGTGGAAAAAACAGCTGGACAGTCATACGACGTAGTTCGGATTCCTAGCCGAACGTCTTGCCCGATCAATGACCTCGAACGCTTTGGACCAATTTTACCCTTCTACAATACGGAAGATCTCCTCGTTTCTGAACAATTAATTTCAAACATTTTAAACGTACCTTTCTATAACGCGAAGGATCATCTTTTACAATTCGTTGTAATAAAATCGTTATCGATCGTCCGTCCTCTGTCGTGGTGTCCATTGAGGCAGCTTCTTTAAATGGAAAATGCGATCTCTGGAAACGGCGGTACGTGTGTACGGAGCTTAAGGGCGATCTGTTGGCCGACACACCCTGCGCGGATGGACGTGCCATTTTCTCGACGGCCGAGGCTCCGTTACACAAGAGGGGCCCCGTTATGCGGAGAGAGAAAGTGGCGGCCGACCGGGCCGACGATATTTCGCCGCTAAGCGGTTATACGGTCGTCTCTCGGCCAGCAGGAAACTGGACTGCTCCAGAAGGGAGCGAGCCTCGTCTCCGTCGACTAGCACGTTGCGTTATCCTAGGAGGCTCTTTAACGATTTAACCAGCCAAATAATATGGTGCAGTTTTAATGGGTCAGTGCATGAGTCCTTGCCTGACTCAAGACAAGATATTTTATTCTCATTGTCATTTACAGTTTATACACTGTTAAAAAATTTTCATTGGATTTGATGAAGAAATTCATGTATTTTTTTTTATTAAGTTTAATGAAAAATTGTATTAAACATTCATTGCGGAACATTAATTTTCATGAACGGTACATTTAATTTTCTCCAAAATTCATTAAATTTTCTCAAAGTTCATTAAATTGTTTTGAACATTCATTAATTTTATGGCAAGTTTGCATTAATATGTGTTTAATGTACGAAAAACTTAAATTTAATGTATCCTTTTTCATGAAAAGTGCATTAAATTTAATGATATTTTTAACAGTGTAACAAAATTGGTTATTGATTCCTGATTTTGTATCGTTCTTTTTACGAGCAGGTGGATCCCTGTTTCGTAGAATCTGAAAGATCACCTAGATCAAGATCGCGCAAAGAATGTATTTATTTTTTTCCTTGAAAAGCAAGAGCACAGTCTAAATATGGAACATAAAATTTCTTTCTAATATTCTATGTAATATTCTTTATAATTCCAATGAGCTTTTTCGAAATTCGCATGACTCAACGTGGCTAAAGTGAATTTTCCTTTCTTCATATTCAATTTCTTGCGCGTATAACTTGAATCATTTCGCGTGAGGATTAATTACGTGTTGCTCGTTAAAACGCGAGCATTAACGAGGCTAAAGGAAAATCGGCGACCGGCAGGGAGGAATAGAGACGGAAAGAGAATCGAATTTCCTCTCATTAAGTTGGTTAATCGTCTCGTTCGAGCGGAATTTCAAATAGCCGACCGGGAAACAATGGGCCGTTTAATTGGCCGCTTTACATTGATTTAAGTTAACCAACCGCGTCGAAACCTATTATCAACCGTTTTATATTAGTTGCGCGTACCTTCGTCGAATGATTAAGTGCTACCATTAATCAGCCGCCTAATACAATTTTATAAGCTTGACGCCCGATTCCATAGCAAGCGACCAACTCTTATCATTACAATTGTCAATAGACCGCAGATTCAAAAAATCGCATCTGTAGAAAATTCTAAAAACGTATATAAGAATTTAAGAATAGAAGCGAGATAAAAAATGAAGTATATATTATTATTTCTGAAAGGCACAGAAGATTGTTATTTGGTATTGTTTTGTATAAAGAAACGGCCGTGTGGCTGTACACAAAATTGAATATTGACGTTCGCGGGCACGCTACGTGCCGTTATAGTGATTTAACCGGTGAGCCGAGACCCGAAAACGTTTTTGGTCACGCGTTTCCTCTGCGGTCCCGGTTCGTGTGCCCCCGAATTATCGATCGCGCGCGAACACGTTCCTCCGGGGCCGAGCCGTGGAAAGTTCGTGCACTACGTGCAGAACGGCGTGGACCCGATGGTGGCGACGACGGTTCCAAAGAACGACAAAGGCGCGGCTCGTTACGCGGAGCTTCTTCCTCCTTCTGCAACGTTTGCAGTTCCTGCATTATGCAATTCGCCGAGATGCATCTCCGCAAAAATATTGGCTTACACGCATCCGCCATTTCGTAACTCGCTTTCTATCGATCGTAGAATTTTTGTTCGACCTCGCCTCTCGCAATGAGAAGTAAATTCCAAATCTTCCATTTTAATTTAATAAAATTTCCTGATCAAAAGTTCTAATAATTTTTAAAGATACAAGAACTACGTTTATCATACTAAGTCAATAATAATGAATCGTGAACAGTATTTAAAAATCGCTGGATATTTGAAGACGAATTTAAGCCGGTGAAGAAGGGAAATGGCCAAAAATCGGGTTTGCACGCGCGAGTGGCCAGAGCGCGTTATCGTAATTGATTTAACGATGGTAATTACGAGCGGACCGATGCGGTGCATCCCCGGGGATACGTGTCAGATGGTAATAATAGACACAAAGTGGCCTGGATGTTACGAAACGGAAATGCACGTCCACGCCGACGGGTTTTGCTTACATTGCTGTTTAATGCGTAAACGGGTCCGTTGCCCGTGTGGGATATAAAGCTTCCCGTAAAGTCCGCGATACCGTCTTCCTTCATCTTCTGCGTCAACACCGTTTCTATGTATCGTTATTTGAACATAATCCTCCGAATCTATTTAACTGTTGATTAAAAAAAAAATCTCTGAGATATTTGGGACTATTTTCGCCAGTGAATTTATAAAGCTAGAACAGGAAGTGAAATTTTTAGAATACAAATTGCACCTTTGATTCATTTCATTCGTTCACAAAGAAAATAATATAGTAATGTTTAGTTTGATTAAAAATTAAATGTTTTTTAGTATAAAAATTATTGCATTGATTAATGATTCTGTTCTTCTGGTCCTCGTCGATGTTCACGAATCCTTTCTGGCATGTTTCAGTACCAGGCGAGGCTAAGGCTTCCGGACACGTTCTCGCACTCTCAGAAGATGCAATGCGTGGACCACATCATCGAGGTCCTCGACCTCGCCGCCTGCCAAGATACCAGTGAGTATACATATAGACTGAACGTGATCGATGAATCGTGCCAATCTCCGCGTGCTTTCGCCTGCCACACTGTCTAGCCACTTGGGTCCTTCCCTTCTTCGTCCCTATTTACAATTCTAATCGTCATCCTTGTGTCTCGTACTTCCTCTTCCTCGTCCTTTTATTCCCAACTATTTTTATTAAACAAAACGACGTTCAGATAATAATGAAATCTAAAGGAAAAAAATGACACTCATTTATCATTTAAAATTGATAACTTTCAGTTTTCCGCGCACCCTTCGAAGGTCCACATTTATTAATCTGTAAATGCATAAAATCAGAGAAAGCTTGTAAAAGTTATCCGATGTTCCGGCAAACAGAGAATTTATCTTTGAAATTTCCGGGTCCGATTTACCGGAAGATCAAACGGAAATCGTGGAAATTGGGACGAGTCGCAGTCGATGTAAATTCAGCGTAATTTGTTTGCGAACCCCCCGAGCTCGTAACGATTTACGACTTCGTACCGTACGGTAAGAAACGAGGCGAGCCACGCAACCGTCGTCGCCGCCGCTGCTCGTCGTTGTTGCCGCGATTTTGATCGACGATTTCCGCGATCGTAACTCAGTTCACCCTTCGTCGTAAAGCTTGTCTGCGTCGTTTGTTATCGGGACGCGTCGCAGAGCGCTCGATCACGTGATCAAAAACCCTTTGAAGTCTACGTTCGCTGGTGTCCATAACGGTGTTTAGAGAATCTCGATTGACCCGATTCGGTCAAGTGAATATTTTAATATTTGGGAAGTTCGGGTATTTAATCGCTCGTATTTTTTCTGTTCAGTTATCGGGGATTACACGAAGAGAGGATTGTCCGGTGGAGAGAAGAAGAGGACGAGTATAGCTTGCGAGCTGCTCACCAATCCGTCGTTGATGTTACTTGACGTAAGTGATAGTAATTGAAATTCATTATGAATCTTAAGGTAGTTGTTTCCTAAATCGAAAGTATTGAAAATTGCTTGAAATTTTGTACAAAATTAATATACAGTCACTCCCATAAATATACGTACACATTTCGAAACGGTATACAATTTTTAGTATTAGATCAAAGAACTTTATCTTCTGTGGAATTTTAGAGAGCTTAATTTACTATAGAATGAATAACAAAAAATTAAAAAAACTTGGTATTCATTGAAATCGCGAAGAAAAAAGAAAAGATCATGATGTTTAACTTTTTTGTTGGAGACTCTAGCAAAAATTTAAAACATCCCGTTTGTAGATCTAAATGTGTTATATGAATGTGTAAAGTTTCATAAAAATTCATGAAACCGTAAAAGAGTTAGACATATCGAAACATGTAAAAATTCGCCAATTTATCCCAGTCGTAGATTGAAAATCGAGGAGAACTACGATTTTTTAAATTTCTAATCGCTTATAGCGCCTAGCAATATTGATCGATTTTGATGAAACTTTGTACATGCATATAACTTACTCAGATCTGCAAATGACACATTTCCAATTTTTATTACAGACCCTAATAAAAAAGTTAAAAACCATGTCCTTTACCATTTTCCTCGCGATTTCAATGAATACCAAGTTTTTTAAATTTTTTGTTAGACATTCTATAGTAAATTAAGCTCTCTAAAATTCCACAGAAGATAAAGTTCTTTGATCCAATACTAAAAATTTTATACCGTTTGGAAATGTGTACGAATATTTATGGGAGTGACTGTAGATATCAACGAACATGTGTGCAAAATCCTGGATCAATTGACCATCTCGTTTTTGTGATATTGTCAATCAGAATTCGCAATTTTTACTATACTTTGACGTTGTAGTAATAGTGACGGCACGTGAAAAATATCTTTCTTCGGTTATAGTAATAAAATGAGTATTGACAAATAGTTGAAAATCAAGACAAAATGAGTGTAAACTATAATAAAACACATGGATTTTTTTTTAAATTTTTGACCATCTAGTTATAGAGTAATATTAATCTAAATGTTATCGTTTTATCATTTTTCACGATGACTATGAGAAGTTCGATCGATGTAGGAGCGTCGCCTTTTACCGCTACATTCAAATTCATTGAGGAGTGATTAGATTACAGAAGGGATTGAAGGTAGTTACTGTAGTCGAAGACATTTTTGAGATTATGCAATAGCCCGTGTGAAGTCACTGACACATAAATAGTACTATGTGGTAGTACTGCGACAGAGCGACGTTGCAACGTCTTTTTCTGTTTTAACTAGTTAAATCATACGAGAGTATAATTCTTATTGAAAATACTTATTTTTTCATTGTATAATATAATATAATAACTAAAATTCATCTTTTTTAATGTATGGTTTTTTAATACATAAAAAATCTTGTATTTTTAGTTTTAAGCTTTGTTTTGACTTATATTGGGGCAACAACTACCTTAAAAAGAGTAAATCATAATTCGACTAAATCGAGTTGATTCATTCTCCGTTTGTTTGAATGTAAAACTAGTACGATAAATCTTTAAATAGAAAGATATTTCACATGAACATCGTGTACGATCGTTCAGGAACCCACAAGCGGGCTGGACTCGCATTCGGCACAGGCGTTGATCTCGCGGTTGAAGAAGTACGCCGAACAGGAGGGCAAGAGTATCGTGGTGACGGTGCACCAGCCCAGTTCCAGGATGTTCCACAGTTTCAATAAAATCCTGCTGTTGAGCCGTGGCCAAGTAGCGTATTTCGGGCCCACTGCGAACATCGGCAGGTTTTTCTCCACGATAGGGCTCACGCTCCTTCCTCATTACAACCCCGCCGATTTTATACGTGAGTACTCGATATTAAAATAATTATTTGATTCCTGCACGAAAAATAATTTCGAGCATCGCAATTTAGTCTTGTGTCTCTATTAAAAAAATTCAATTCAAGCTGTTGTTTTTTCAAATATATTCTTGTCATTTTATTTATTTATTTATTTATTTATTTCACGGGTCCATTGGCCCTTTACAAGTAGAGAGAAATCGCCGCAAGCAGAGGAAAAGAAAAGAAAGGTTTACATATTTAGAAAAGTGCTGAGTGACAAACAAACAAAGCTTCATTTTTTGAGTAATTTTATTTTATTTTGATGTAAAAGATAGTATTTTGTTTTGTTTTTCTGAGCGATATATGTAGTAATATTATATGGCGACTGTCAACTAGCCCTCTTTCTCGCATTATGTACTTTGGATATTATTGTCCGTATATTATGAAATAAATAAATAAATAAATAAATAAATAAATAAATAAATAAATAAATTAGAAGTACCTAAATAATTGCGTGTGTATAATCGAGTCAGGAATCACGTAGCCTAGAATAGATGCACTCTAAACCTGATCACTGAACCGCGGATTTTCATGCAAAATGAAACATTTCTAAAATATTCTAGTACACGTTCATATTTTATATTTCGTACATTTTTCAACGCGACAAACATATTTTATACTCGCTACCGATATTATTTTTTTATACGTGCATAAAATCCGCTGTCTACTGGTAATATAGCGAAGATAGTTTGCTCGAGGGTTGGACATAAAATTGTTCGCAGTGGAGCAAATAAAGGGGCCAGAGGAGATTCGGGAGCGCATCATAACCGCGGCGAGGGCCGCGAGACAGGGACCTGACTGCCCGCCGGAACTTCGTCCGGAATATAATCCCAGTCAGCATCCGCTCTGCGACCATCTGATCCATTATCACGAGCACCACATCAGCCACAACGGTATTGCATACTGTATACGTAGTACGTAACGCGCGACCGGTTAGTTTGCGTTAAACGCACGGCTTACGAATTACCATGGATTTATCCACCCAGAATAACTGCGGTTCCTCGCTATAAATTCCGTCCGAGCTCGCAAATACTAATTATGGTATTCGAGTCGATGTCAGGGGAACGGTTTAAATTCTATGTAAAGCAGAGTAATAATCCATTAAGCAGATTCTGCTAAATTCAGGACGTTATTCTAATTTTATTTGAAGACAAAGATGAAGGCCCTCTATCCCTTTTGTTTCCTCGACGGTTTCAGTGAAGGAAGACGAAGGTCGCACGCTGTGGCTGGACACTCAAAGCCACGCCAGTAGTAGTGCCAGTTCCGCGGACGACGACTTCGCCTGGCAGTGGCCCACTAGTTTTTGGTCGCAGTTCAAAGTGAGTAACATTTTGCATAATTTCCAGCGGATAGACACACCGGAACTCGAGAACTTCCTCTGCCGAAAATACATTTGTCTGATATTTTTAGAAAAACGTTATAAAATAATTCTGAGTCGAAAATCTTTTTATTTTTGACTTTCTAAAATTTAAGAACTCGTTCTACGTTGTATTTGCGCCGGAGGGAAACGCGTATATTCGAGCGAGGACGACGTGCTGCAGCAAAGGGAAGTGAAATCGGAAAGGTAACGAGAACCGGAGCATCTCGTGACGATTCTGTTTTCAATTGCTAAAATGACGTCACGTTCTTCTCGGGAAATAACGGCATCGAGTCCGGTTCATTTCGTTCCTCAACGCTGCGCTTCTTCGGCCGAGGCGAGAACACCGCCGTCAATTTACCTTCGGGTTGGGTCGTAATAAAATGAACGCGTGTCTAAAAATATATTTCGACTACGAAAATGTTTTCATAGCGAAACGCTCGACGGATGTCCGTTTGTAAATTCGTAAATGCAACTGCGACGCAACGAGGAAATTGAAAAACTTGGTCGAACTGTCGGGCTTCGCAGTCGACAGCGACGTGGAAAGATTTGCACGAGCGACTATCCGGTATGCGACAGATAAATGAAAATGACATCAGGATTCAAGTTTAATGCGAACATTAAATTGGTATCGCGCAAGTCCTCGACGGCTTATCTCGATAGGTGTAACGCTTGGTGTTCCAGATAACGTTCAAGGTTCTTCCCTGGTATTTTTTCTCTTCGTTTTCCAAACGTTTACAAAATTCTGTTCGACCACGTAGACGAACTTCGTTCCCGTTTACAAATCACTTTCGGAACGTTCCTGAGACGAGATCGGAGAGATCTAGCGATTTTTAGAAATCTGCCGAACGGGTTAACCGGAAAATCGCGACGATTCGGAAAAAGAATCGCGCCAGAGATTAAAGAAAAGAGAGGCGCGCCGCTTAAGAGAGGATCGAGCCGCGCAGAANTTCCCGTTTACAAATCAGTTTCGGAAAGTTCCTGAAACGAGATCTGAGAGATCTAGCGATTTTTAGAAATCTGCCGAACGGGTTAACCGGAAAATCGCGACGATTCGGAAAAAGAATCGCGCCAGAGATTAAAGAAAAGAGAGGCGCGCCGCTTAAGAGAGGATCGAGCCGCGCAGAAAGGAGAACTAGGTCGCGTTTACGCGATTCGCCATATCCGGATATAATTACCGAGACCGGTACGTCTGTTCTGTTCGTCGCTTTGTTGCGAACGCATCTCGCTTCGTCACTTGCATCACTTTTACCCGTCGCGACGTAACTATTCTTCTAGCCCCGTTTTCAGCCCGACCCTTTCACTGACCGACCGTATTCGTCTTTAACTCCGGTCAATCACTTTCCACTCTGCGTAGCGCCGAAATACCCCGACATATCTTCATCGTATTTTTGTCAGAGCTTCGGTGCAATTAGACGTACTGTGAAATTTAATCGCGTTACCAAATCCATTGCCGGGCAATAAGAGTGTGGAACAAGNTCGCGACGATTCGGAAAAAGAATCGCGCCAGAGATTAAAGAAAAGAGAGGCGCGCCGCTTAAGAGAGGATCGAGCCGCGCAGAAAGGAGAACTAGGTCGCGTTTACGCGATTCGCCATATCCGGATATAATTACCGAGACCGGTACGTCTGTTCTGTTCGTCGCTTTGTTGCGAACGCATCTCGCTTCGTCACTTGCATCACTTTTACCCGTCGCGACGTAACTATTCTTCTAGCCCCGTTTTCAGCCCGACCCTTTCACTGACCGACCGTATTCGTCTTTAACTCCGGTCAATCACTTTCCACTCTGCGCAGCGCCGAAATACCCCGACATATCTTCATCGTATTTTTATCAGAACTTCGGTGCAATTAGACGTACTGTGAAATTTAATCGCGTTACCAAATCCATTGCCGGGCAATAAGAGTGTGGAACAAGAATCGAGAGTGGGTTGTCGAGCGATAGGCCGAGATCGATGGATCCGGTTAATTGAGTAATTAAAGGAGATATCGAGCCGGTGCTCGTTACACGGTTAAGCGGCTTGCGTACGCATTAGTTGCAATTTAAAGAGGCCTTCGAAACCAGCATTGTGAAACCTTTGCGTTCTATTTCCTCACGGCCGCCTGATATAATTGAACTGCACCAAAGAGGTGTACCGGGCAACCTTGCATTGTGACATTGTCGTGCAGACGGGGGCAGCGTTTAGTATCGTTACAACCGCGATTCCGATTAATAACCACGCTCCGTACCTACGTACGTCTATCGATCAAAGCGCGGCTCCTCCTTCGACCGCTTCCGACGGCTCTCCCAGTTGAATACCTAATTACCGTCCCGTCAATTATCGATTAATTCTCGCGCGACCACTTGGTACTCGCGCCTCGACGCAATATATTATTTTTAGAAATGTTTTAATCGAACAACCGACAGAGAGATCGTGGCAATACGTAACGAGACCCTTTCCCGATTCGTTTCAGGTATTATCGGAAAGAAATTTTCAAGAGGCACGGCCACGAATGCTGTCTCGTCTGAATTGGCTGCAAACGATAGCTCTCGGTCTGCTCGCAGGGCTGTTGTGGCTCAGGCTTCCCAGGACCGAGGCGGCGCTTCACGACATCCAAGGCTGGATGTTCTTCAGCACCACGTACTGGATGCTGTTCGCCCACTTCGGTGCACTCTCCAGTTGTAAGTATCTCGTCTCGCAGTATTCCTACGATAAATAGGGACCGAAAAGTCAGACTCCTCCGTTTCGATCTCGGCGTTATACCAAAAATCTCGAATGTAGAAAGAGACATTCAATTTTTTCAATTAGTTTAGTATCGTTTCACGCAGATGTTAAATCCTTAATGGGACCCAACGTTGTTGTTGCACCTGTTCCGAGATGAAAAATCGTCTGTAGCGCTCTTTCAATGGAATACTGTTTTCTAAATTTCCTTAAAGGATCGATTTATCGATAGAAGAACGACGAGATTTCTGGACGAACCTTGGGCGAGTCGCGAACGTTCTCGAGCGGTTAGTTGGAAAGGGGGAAACGAGAGAGCCCGGGGACAAAAGCTCGGACGGAAAGTTGTAAGGTGGTGGCGGCGGCCGGTGGTGCCACGCGGCCAGTGCAGATGATACGAGGTAGATTGGTTAATTGAGCGACGACGACGTAACGCGCTGAATCGGCCATTCAAACCGAACGCGGGTTTTTTTTTATTGCAAACATTTGCAAAGGACCAGAGGAACGGTCAATCAAGAACGTTAGTATGTAGGTCGCGGAGTGACCCACTTACCGGTAATTGAGGCCCTTTTGTCGATGCCTCCTCGGTGCGCGCCGTAGCTCGAAAACGACCGTGACGAATTTCAAACGGGGAGCCAGTCTAAGAAACTGTTCTCAGAGGACGGAGAGCATTGCCCCCGAGTAAATCGAGTAGAAACTCTTGCTCCGGTTTTATTCGGCCAGCCTCGATTGGCCGAATCGAGAGTGGATACTTTTTCCCGGAAAAGGAAAGAAATTCGGAGATACTGTTGGCGTAGATAAATCGCTTGGATCAGGTTCCATTCTCGAAGGAAGGGTTTTTACCAATTATTTTTATATTCGGACGAACCGAATACCGGTCAGGTGTAGAAGAATAATAGAGAGGGCTCGAAGGCAGAGATTAAGTCGACTTTACAGCTCGAGAAACCGACGCCCTTTCTGCGAGCTCGCTTTTAACGTCTCGGCTCAGCCGTTTCACTTTCTACGAGGAGTCAAGGGACGTCGATGACTGCAAAACGGCGAACGTGTGCGACTAGCCTCGGTCCACGGGAGGGCAAAGTTATGCGACTCCTAAAATAGTCTCGCATCTATTAACTTTTCCGTTCTGTCCTTTATTGCCTTTTGTTCCCCAAAGGTTTGTCACCTTTATTGCCTCGCTCGACTATTTTTGTCTGCGAACAGATATTTTTATTGCGTGTTAGCTTCGGCCGAAAGGAATCGGCCCGGACTTTCGGGGCTCGGTTAATTACTTGTCATTCTTATTAAGTCGTTCAAGGTTTAAAAGATGAAGATAAGTAGGTGCAAAAGCAGTTGAAAATCAACTCCGTTTCTAGACCAATAGCTCGAAATAAAGATATTATGTTTATAGTCGACGAGCCGAGGGGAGACGAATCGATCTCTATTTTATTATTCAATTTGAGAGAACTCGAGCGAACGGACATGGCGTTTTCTGTTTCAGTTCCTCCGGAACGCGAGGTGATCAACAAGGAGCGGCTGTCAGGATCGTATCGGCTCTCGGCCTATTACCTGGCGAAGATGGTCGGCGAGCTGCCGCTTACGATCACGCTGCCCGCGGTCTACCATATCATTAGTTACCCGATGTTGGGCTTCCACAGTCCAGCAGTTTTCGTTACTCTGCTGGCGTTCCTCTTACTCAACACCGTCGTCGCGCAGGTACGTAAACCGCTTTGAATAAAAACGGGCCGAAGTATCGATACGAGTCCTGATCTATGGATCGCCTAGTCGAATATATCCCGGACTTTATGAACAGGCGCGTGAGTATCGCGATAAGAAATTCGCGGTTTCCTTTTTTCGACACTGCCCACCTACGGTCGATGCAGCTATGAAAGGCAGTCGCGATTTACTTTCAAAACCACCTACCTATTGACGGAAATGAGTAACCCGTTTCACGATATTATGTCCCCGTCTATGATATCACGACTGTGAATGGGTTTCTGTAACGTTTGATGAGAAATAAAAGAGCGTGCATTTTCTCCCGAAACGAGTTTTACTCGTCGACGGCACGGCTCAGAGTTTCTACGAATTTTCTATTGCGGATCGAGCTCTTTATTAGGATCATCGAAAACCGTGTATTCGATGGTTTCAGAGCGTGGGATTCTTTGTTGGCGCATGCTGCCTGGACCTGCAAGTCAGCATAACGGCGTCCGCGCTTTATACACTGGCGACGCAACTGCTGGGCGGCTATTTGGCGACGGCGGTCCCTCCCTGGCTGGCGTGGGCCAGATACGCGAGCATGGTGCACTACGCCTATCAGAACATGCAGATTCTGGAATTCGGCGTTGGCGAACCGATCACGTAAGCGAAATCGCTGTCAATAGCTATTCCCGATTCAAATGTAAATCGGAGCACTCGGAACCGAGTGAACTATTTAGAAAAACATGGAACAATGCAATTTCTTAATAAGAGAAAATCGCGATGTTCGATAATTTNTAGAAACTCTTGCTCCGGTTTTATTCGGCCAGCCTCGATTGGCCGAATCGAGAGTGGATACTTTTTCCCGGAAAAGGAAAGAAATTCGGAGATACTGTTGGCGTAGATAAATCGCTTGGATCAGGTTCCATTCTCGAAGGAAGGGTTTTTACCAATTATTTTTATATTCGGACGAACCGAATACCGGTCAGGTGTAGAAGAATAATAGAGAGGGCTCGAAGGCAGAGATTAAGTCGACTTTACAGCTCGAGAAACCGACGCCCTTTCTGCGAGCTCGCTTTTAACGTCTCGGCTCAGCCGTTTCACTTTCTACGAGGAGTCAAGGGACGTCGATGACTGCAAAACGGCGAACGTGTGCGACTAGCCTCGGTCCACGGGAGGGCAAAGTTATGCGACTCCTAAAATAGTCTCGCATCTATTAACTTTTCCGTTCTGTCCTTTATTGCCTTTTGTTCCCCAAAGGTTTGTCACCTTTATTGCCTCGCTCGACTATTTTTGTCTGCGAACAGATATTTTTGTTGCGTGTTCGCTTCAGCCGAAAGGAATCGGCCCGAACTTTCGGGGCTCGGTTAATTACTTGTCATTCTTATTAAGTCGTTCAAGGTTTAAAAGATGAAGATAAGTAGGTGCGAAAGCAGTTGAAAATCAACTCCGTTTCTAGACCAATAGCTCGAAATAAAGAGATTATGTTTATAGTCGACGAGCCGAGGGGAGACGAATCGATCTCTATTTTATTATTCAATTTGAGAGAACTCGAGCGAACGGACATGGCGTTTTCTGTTTCAGTTCCTCCGGAACGCGAGGTGATCAACAAGGAGCGGCTGTCAGGATCGTATCGGCTCTCGGCCTATTACCTGGCGAAGATGGTCGGCGAGCTGCCGCTTACGATCACGCTGCCCGCGGTCTACCATATCATTAGTTACCCGATGTTGGGCTTCCACAGTCCAGCAGTTTTCGTTACTCTGCTGGCGTTCCTCTTACTCAACACCGTCGTCGCGCAGGTACGTAAACCGCTTTGAATAAAAACGGGCCGAAGTATCGATACGAGTCCTGATCTATGGATCGCCTAGTCGAATATATCCCGGACTTTATGAACAGGCGCGTGAGTATCGCGATAAGAAATTCGCGGTTTCCTTTTTTCGACACTGCCCACCTACGGTCGATGCAGCTATGAAAGGCAGTCGCGATTTACTTTCAAAACCACCTACCTATTGACGGAAATGAGTAACCCGTTTCACGATATTATGTCCCCGTCTATGATATCACGACTGTGAATGGGTTTCTGTAACGTTTGATGAGAAATAAAAGAGCGTGCATTTTCTCCCGAAACGAGTTTTACTCGTCGACGGCACGGCTCAGAGTTTCTACGAATTTTCTATTGCGGATCGAGCTCTTTATTAGGATCATCGAAAACCGTGTATTCGATGGTTTCAGAGCGTGGGATTCTTTGTTGGCGCATGCTGCCTGGACCTGCAAGTCAGCATAACGGCGTCCGCGCTTTATACACTGGCGACGCAACTGCTGGGCGGCTATTTGGCGACGGCGGTCCCTCCCTGGCTGGCGTGGGCCAGATACGCGAGCATGGTGCACTACGCCTATCAGAACATGCAGATTCTGGAATTCGGCGTTGGCGAACCGATCACGTAAGCGAAATCGCTGTCAATAGCTACTCCCGATTCAAATGTAAATCGGAGCACTCGGAACCGAGTGAACTATTTAGAAAAACATGGAACAATGCAATTTTTTAATAAGAGAAAATCGCGATGTTCGATAATTTTAAAAAACGTAATGTCGATCGCGGCGCGACGTCAGAATTAATTATCGCCGTCGTCCAGACGGCTCGGAAGTCGACAATCGATTTTATTCCGCGGCTCTGTAATCGAATTAAAGGAACGTCGAGTGTAAATGACAAAGGAAGCTGAACCGTGACACCGTGTATGTATCATTCAGCGAGCAAAGTCTAACTCGGCTAGCCGAGACCTCGCACTTTGGCGAACGCGAAATTCCCCGAGCCCCGACGTCATATTCTATTCAATGATCCGCGACGACGCGTTAATCCGATTAGTCGAAATTGATCCCCTTCAGATTTCGCGAAGGGACGACGGATCAAATTGTCAAATAAAACGAGAATATCATATCTCGAGCAGGTTTAAACATTGGAAGCACGAGAAATCGTAACAATTTCTCAAAACAGAGAAATCGTAACATATACCGAATACTAGATTCGTACGACGTCGGATACGAGCTTATACGGTTGAAACAGAGTTGGCTCTTGTTCCTATAACTTTTGTCGCATACCACTTGGCGCGGCTGACCGAGATAGTCGGCTCGCCGCACAATAGGTCGTATTCAAGCACGGTGTTTCGTTCTGCGTCCACAGATGCTCGCAGCCAAGCAAGTTCGCGGAGTGTAGAAACTCGACGACGATACCGGTGTCCGCGATCCTGGAAAGTCAAGGCGGCAGGGGTTCCGGTCTTCCACTGTGGGCGAACACGGCGGTCCTGCTCGCGTTCCTGGTCGTATTCCGCACCCTGGGCTATCTGGTGTTGCGTTACTACCGCGTGCCCAAGTGAGCCCGGCGAGACAGCGGAGGGAGCCGTCTTTCTACTGCCGCCTGAAACACCACGACTGGACGTCGAAACACGGAAAAACGACGACGACGACGACGACGACGACGACGAGAGTATCGTCGTCGTCCACCGAGCCTTTGACCCTTCGTTTCGCCCGGGGCGACGCGACAGAAGTAGAAGCACAGAACGAGAAAAGATTGTACCGTGCGCGCGAAAGTTTATTTTTACAGGATTGCCCTCGGTCGTTCTACGAGAAGCGGTGGCGAGATCGTCCGCGGACGCGGCGTGGAAACGTTACGCGTCGGGCCTCTCCAATTTCCCTCGCCCATTTTTTACCGGGTCGCGGTCGAAATCGCGGTCGCACGAAAATTGAATCTCACGAAACGAAATAGCTCAGGAGGACAGTTTCCGGCACGGATCGCGCGAAGACTGAAACTTCCACGGGTCGAAGACGAGTTCGATCGTCCGCGGACCATCTCGGCACCGTTTCCGTAACCGACGCCGCTATTTTTAATTACCGATTGCGAATTAGCGACTATTTTTATTAATCACGCATCTCGCAGAAATAGAATACCTCAGACAGACAGACAGGGAAAACTAGCAGCGACCTAAGCGAAACGAGGGGTTAAAGGAGGGAGTGCGCGGAGAGCACGGGAGAAGAGGGGTGCCACGTCCACCCGTTTCCGCCTAGTGGATCTGCGACGAGAAACGCATGAACGCCTCACCGAGAGACTTTGTTCGAAGACTATACATAAGATTGTACACGTAGAGACTTTATATATACATATATATATATATACATATACATAAAATATCATGAAATCGCGTGGAGACGAGCACGAGAGGGAGCACGAACGAGGGAAGAATGGGGAGGAGCGCGAACTCTTTTGTTTTAATTTCTTGCGGCAACAAGGGTATGTATAACTGTGCAGTTGTTGTGCGTGCGTGAGTGAAAGGAGAACGAACGAGAGGGTGAGAGAGCCATTTCTTTCTCATTTTTTTGGAAGAATCGATGCGGCGCGTCGAGTCGCCACGCAAACCGACTGAAAAAAATCACAGACGTTAATTCCGACGAACCATTTCTCTCCGCACGTGGGAACGGAGGGATGGAGAGGTAAACACCATCTCGAATCATCCACACAAACATTTAGGTTTAGGAAACGCGAAACGGAAAAGTAATTAGCGAAGTATCTATAAGGAGAAGAAACGTTTTTTAATCGTTCTTAGGCGAGACGACCCGCGTTTTACTTTCTACGATTTTTATTACCGCTGAGAAACGATTTACAGTCGATATTCGAGCCCCTGAGACCAAACACCCGCCCCCTAGACGATAAGCTGGACAAAACT
Source organism: Ceratina japonica (assembly GCA_019453355.1). Lineage (NCBI taxonomy): Eukaryota > Metazoa > Arthropoda > Insecta > Hymenoptera > Apidae > Ceratina > Ceratina japonica. Next base: position 99,963 of record SMSR01016032.1, on the reverse strand, counting down.
GCTGCTAATTCTCTCATTCGGTTAATCGTTACATCTACCAGTTAGTACCTTTTATTAATCGGACGCTGTACCGCGCGAAAGGGATATCCAGCGAGAAACGAGTGGACCGTTCATATACATATATACATCTATACATATATACATATACATATAATAGGCTGCGAATTTCGATCGACGGTAGGACGGAAGAGTAATGATGAAACGGTGTGGACCCGTGTGCCGAGCGAGAATGAAAGGACGAGCAACGAGTATATAAAATGACCGAAAGGAAGATGTGCTCGTAACGGAGGAAGAAGGTTCACGAGTGATTAGGCTGGCTATGGGAGATCCGGGACTCTGAGTCGATCTTAGAACGTTGTTGGTCTCTGGATGTAATTTATGTGATGTTTTTTCTAAAAAAGCTCGACACGTTGCGAATGGAGATCCAAACGAAACATTTAACGAGCGACGTAGTAATTAATTGGCTACCTTGTGTATATAGAAACGAAAATTATATATATATACATACAGAAATATTATATATATATATATAAAATTATAATAATTATTATCATTATTATTATATTAATATTTTTATTATATAATTATTATTATTTTTATTATTATTCTAATTATTATTATGTATTATGTTTATCGCATGTACATGTGTACCACGGACTGAACGAGGAGGCACGCGACGTCTTTCTTTCCTCTTTTCTTTTCTTTTCTTTTTCATTTCTCTTGTACAGGCCGAGAGACGTACATACATAAAGTATATAATACGAACAACCACGTACGTTTCTTTTTAGAGATTTTTTACCAAACGAACCAGTTGCGTCGGTTGCAAACGTGATCGGCTCACGCGAAACGAGGGAAGAGAACGAGGCGATCGTTAATGAGGGAGGAAAAGGGTAAAGTCGTTTCCTCCGAGTTACGCGCCTACCCGAGCGTACATCATATATGCGTACGCGTGATAGCGATCGGGGTCGATCATCTTTCAAGATTTCATTTGTAAACGTTGATCTCGATCACTTCGAGCTTGCCATTGAATCCGATCGATTTCTCATCTGGATCCTCGATAACGATTACGCGTTGAGATCCGATCGCTGGACACAGGAGCCACGGAGAGCCAGTGTTCGTTAACATAGTAGGCAGTTAAATAGATAGATCGCGACGGCTGACTTGGATCGAGAGGGGAACGCGCTGTGTGTCTTTTTAGTCAGCCAGAACGGGCTACGTTTCGATTCTGTGCGACGAACCGGACGACTCGCCGTGGATTAACGTGGACCGGTCCATGAAATCCTCCGTAGCTTTCTTATTCGACTTCGGGAAACCGTCGCACGGCCAACCTTGCATATCCTCGCTCGGTTCGGCTACCTCCCCTTCCACTTGCTCGATCTCATCGACTCATAAATGCACGATACAATTCGTCGATCTTCACGGAGATATAAACAACGTTTTCCCCAATTCAAACGCTAAAATGACGGTATTAAAAAATTTTAAACGACATACGGTAACGCCCCGATTTAGAATTGGTCGTCCGAACGCGCGAGTCGATAGGCTGTACGAACGAGACGACGAGGGAGAGCCAAGAAGACAGATAAGACTCGAGGCTAGCAAGAATCGTCGGGAATGACTCGCGGCCATATATCCGGACGAAGATATGTGACCATATTTTCGGACACCGCGATATGCAGATGGAGGATATAGAAGGGGAACAACAGGTGCGAACCGAGCGATCCTCCATTCTCAAGGCCGCGCGACGGGATTCGTCCGGTGCACGCACAAACGCAATATCCACCAAGTGTTCAAGTGGGTTCGGTATCGAACGGGAGGAGAGGGTGGGCGACTGGCAGGGTGAACGGAACGAGTTACTTCCCGATAAAAAGGGATCGGTCTTCGAAATCACAACGGGACGTCGATTTTTAGACAAACTTCCGAACTCGGAATCTCACGTTTCGGCAATAGTTTTTGGTACACGTCCAAAAATTTACTCGGTTTACTAGATAGAGGATAAAAATCGACGTCCTCGGCGGAAGGTATATCGAGACAAACGACGGGGTAAAGCATAGCGCGGGCGAACGAGAATTCCAAGACAGTTTCGCATTTTGTAACAGCATCACTTTCATTAGCGGAGATTCGAGCCGTCTCGGAAGAGAACTCGCGGTCCGCGCCATGCTTTACGGAGATGTTCAAAGATTTGGCTGTGTCAATGTCCGTAACGATTTATTCGTTCTCAACGCTTTCTTTTCTACTCGCGCGATTTCGAGTGAACGACGGAAAAGGAAGGAATGCAAGGGAGGGAGAGAATGAGCGGAAAAAGTAAGGGAACGCGCGATAGAGGAACAGCGCACACTGATAAGCATTAGTTAGGCCGTAAGGAATGAAATTGCTGTTCGGGGAACGAAGAGGATCTTTGAGTACTTTTTAGAAAAAGTTTTCTTCTTTCTCGTCGCGTCAGAAAAAACACTTGTGTATATATGCATAAAAATTGCACTGACAAACTCTATTCCATCGCATATACAGACATACATACGCGTGTCATTGCCGGAACGCAGTACGGTTTAAATAAAATTCATTTTGGTTTATCTCGAAGGTTGACGATTCGTTATCTAATTCGTGTGTCAATATGTTCTTCGAGATCTAAAGGGGAACGCGAGCGGAGAACGATGCGTACCCCCTCCGTTCCGATAAGATGGACTCGATTGATATCTCGTGGACTCGAGCCAGACTGCGTTCGAAACCTGTATTTGTCTCGATTTAGCGAAATGCAACCTACTGTAACTTTGTAATAAAGCGTCTTTCGGACTATATTTATACAGTAAGTCAAATCCGAATCTGCTGCTTCTATTCTATCGGGTGAATCAGGTTCCGTCGACGTTATCGCCCATATTTATTATCGTACCCGAACATCTTAAAAACGAAGTTCGGTTAAAATCAGATGGAACGTTTACCGGATACATTAGAAACAGACGAGCCGTCTTGTTCAAGGGAGATCCATTCTCGAACGACGAGATAACAATAATAAGATTCCGTAAAAAAGAAACAAAGGATTGTCGAATTTCTACATCCACAGTAATGTCACTGAGTGTCCACGATAAAAGAACGCGTTAACACGATTCCAACAGACCTGAAGGCCGACCGGAAAGAAGAGAGCTAAAACTTTCTCACGCCTCCGAGAGAAATCACGCGGTGTATATCGCGGGATAAACTTTTCCCGACGTTTCCTCGCCACGTATCGTCCTTGACTTTTTCTAACGTTGTTAAGAGGACGCGAGTTTTCTCCTAGAAAGAAAAATCTTTCCCCGAGCGATTTCCCTCGCCGTCCGTGGGAAAACGCGATTCTCCGTGTTCCGTTTTATCGTTCTTCGAACAGCGAACCAGCACGGCTTTCTCTACTTGTCAGTAGTAAAACGACTCTTTGAGGCGGGCTATTCTAGGACGAGAGAGAAAGAGAGAAAGAGATAGAGAGAGAGAGAAAGAGAGGGAGAGAACGAGAGACACTTTCTATTATTCTGCTCTTCTTTTTCGCCCTCGGGTGCATCCGAAACGAACGGAAGAGGAACAGGATCGGGTTTTTGCAGACTTCTATTCAAAATTTTTATACCCGTATTGTATACACTGTACACACCGTTCCGACGTTTATATATACGTTTACAAATTACCAGTTTTTCCAATCGGACCGACGACGACGCGGAGGATCTATACACGCTTTTGCACTAAAAACTACAATAAGACTGAGACTAAACGTTTTTTATACATATTGAACCACTTATACACCTGCGAGGGACTTCGAACCGTATCGCACCTTTGAACATTTTCTATGATCGACCGGTGAAACGAGTAGAATTAACACAGCCAAACTCTCTACGAGCGATAGTTTCCACGTATCCTATATAGGTCTGGCTTCTTCTTCTTCTTCTTCTTCTTCTTCGCGAATCGTAAGAGAAAGCGTACCGATGATCGGGGCGCGAACAGGGGGTATATTCGAACGACCACTAAATTATAAAAAGTCTTCGGGGACGAAGAATCGATCTGGAATTTACAAAGGAACCTAAAATAGACGACGTCTGGAAGGAGCGGCAGACGCTCGGTACGGCCTCGAGCCGATTTTTTTCAGAGACCGTAGCATCATCCCCCTGTGCGCGTCCGTCTCACGGGAAGAATGAAAAGAGGGTATCTTAAGGGCGACGAGACGTGATGTAACGCGTGACTGTTTCGCTTTACAAAAATAGTGCCTTTTTTACAAAGACTTTGTTGTTTGTGCCAAGTCGAGGGGGACGCGAACGCGTAGACGTACACCCGCGGGAGGAGGTTCGCGCGTGTTCGCGGCAAGAGGAAACCGGGCTGGGACGAAGACGACGCAGGATTTCGAGCTTAAAAACTGAAAAGACGAAGGGGGACGACGACGGGGTGGGAAGAGCGATTAAAAAGCAGCGTTGGTCGTCTGGGAATTCTCTTTTCGAGAGGGGGTGACGGCGCATTTTATTCTGTTCCCTCGATACCGCGAGTATTCCGACGCGAATTTTTATTCCACAAAGCTTGGAGACGGTCTGACCGTGAACACTTAGGAAATTTCGTATCGTTTTTAACGCGACGTCGAGCCGTCTTGGCTCGACGAGTGTGTAGACACAAAGGATGTAATTAGGGACAGTGTAACGCTTCAAATTGTAAATTAATCTGTAGACTGCGGATTTGAAAAAGTAAATACTATAGTGGACGAAACCATCGAGCAGAACGCATGGCACGACGTTTAAAAGATTAAAGGATACTCCTATTGAATATGGTTTCTCGAATCGATGCCCTACGAGTTTTATTTCGCACAAAAATCTGCAGCCTATTAACGACAGACGCGGAACGAATCGCAATATGTACATCGTCGAGTGTATCCAGTCTGAAATATTAATAGTCTTTTGAGTCGAACCTTTCGACGAAGAATCGTCGTTTCGACCCTCCGCTTCGACGCACTCAGCTTTAAAACGATCCAACCTTCGGAAGCAACGGCGCGTACGTCGATCTCTTCATCGGAAGATAAAAATAAAGAAAATTGTAGCAAGGAATAATATATCAAAGACGCGACGACGACGACGGTGCCAGGGGAGAAACACTCACGCGGATGGTTGTGATACGCGAGTGAATGAGAAGGAAGTAATGCGAGCATGAACGAGGGGTGCGTTTCTTACTATTGAAAACGTTTACCAGTGAAAGGATCGAAGCGGGACTAAAACAGAGAAATATGCCAAAAAGTGTTCCACTGTAATGGATACAGCCGTGGATCCCCGAATTAGTGAAAACATGATTAAATTACGAGTAAGTAATAGTCGAGTGTGTAGAATGAAAACGGAGGAACAAGTTAATATACATACTATATCCGTGTATATGTATATATCGAGTGTGTCTGTGTATATATATATGCGAGTGAGGAGGCGAGCCACACGGACACGCGTTTATATCTATGGAATTTGTAACGAGCAAAGTAAAATGTAGCACGACGTAAAACTGGTTCGAAACGCGACGGTCCTTTGCTCGGGGCAGATGTTACCGCTCTACCGAGTACAATTTGATCTTGTATAAACAATTGACGTATATGGCAATAAATTGTTGTACGGTTTAAAAAAGAAATTATACGCTGCGTGAACGGTGTCGAAAGTTTTCAATAGTGGGATTGTAACAACGTGACTTAAAGTCAAATGCAACATGAATTCTGCGGANTGAATCCGATCGATTTCTCATCTGGATCCTCGATAACGATTACGCGTTGAGATCCGATCGCTGGACACAGGAGCCACGGAGAGCCAGTGTTCGTTAACATAGTAGGCAGTTAAATAGATAGATCGCGACGGCTGACTTGGATCGAGAGGGGAACGCGCTGTGTGTCTTTTTAGTCAGCCAGAACGGGCTACGTTTCGATTCTGTGCGACGAACCGGACGACTCGCCGTGGATTAACGTGGACCGGTCCATGAAATCCTCCGTAGCTTTCTTATTCGACTTCGGGAAACCGTCGCACGGCCAACCTTGCATATCCTCGCTCGGTTCGGCTACCTCCCCTTCCACTTGCTCGATCTCATCGACTCATAAATGCACGATACAATTCGTCGATCTTCACGGAGATATAAACAACGTTTTCCCCAATTCAAACGCTAAAATGACGGTATTAAAAAATTTTAAACGACATACGGTAACGCCCCGATTTAGAATTGGTCGTCCGAACGCGCGAGTCGATAGGCTGTACGAACGAGACGACGAGGGAGAGCCAAGAAGACAGATAAGACTCGAGGCTAGCAAGAATCGTCGGGAATGACTCGCGGCCATATATCCGGACGAAGATATGTGACCATATTTTCGGACACCGCGATATGCAGATGGAGGATATAGAAGGGGAACAACAGGTGCGAACCGAGCGATCCTCCATTCTCAAGGCCGCGCGACGGGATTCGTCCGGTGCACGCACAAACGCAATATCCACCAAGTGTTCAAGTGGGTTCGGTATCGAACGGGAGGAGAGGGTGGGCGACTGGCAGGGTGAACGGAACGAGTTACTTCCCGATAAAAAGGGATCGGTCTTCGAAATCACAACGGGACGTCGATTTTTAGACAAACTTCCGAACTCGGAATCTCACGTTTCGGCAATAGTTTTTGGTACACGTCCAAAAATTTACTCGGTTTACTAGATAGAGGATAAAAATCGACGTCCTCGGCGGAAGGTATATCGAGACAAACGACGGGGTAAAGCATAGCGCGGGCGAACGAGAATTCCAAGACAGTTTCGCATTTTGTAACAGCATCACTTTCATTAGCGGAGATTCGAGCCGTCTCGGAAGAGAACTCGCGGTCCGCGCCATGCTTTACGGAGATGTTCAAAGATTTGGCTGTGTCAATGTCCGTAACGATTTATTCGTTCTCAACGCTTTCTTTTCTACTCGCGCGATTTCGAGTGAACGACGGAAAAGGAAGGAATGCAAGGGAGGGAGAGAATGAGCGGAAAAAGTAAGGGAACGCGCGATAGAGGAACAGCGCACACTGATAAGCATTAGTTAGGCCGTAAGGAATGAAATTGCTGTTCGGGGAACGAAGAGGATCTTTGAGTACTTTTTAGAAAAAGTTTTCTTCTTTCTCGTCGCGTCAGAAAAAACACTTGTGTATATATGCATAAAAATTGCACTGACAAACTCTATTCCATCGCATATACAGACATACATACGCGTGTCATTGCCGGAACGCAGTACGGTTTAAATAAAATTCATTTTGGTTTATCTCGAAGGTTGACGATTCGTTATCTAATTCGTGTGTCAATATGTTCTTCGAGATCTAAAGGGGAACGCGAGCGGAGAACGATGCGTACCCCCTCCGTTCCGATAAGATGGACTCGATTGATATCTCGTGGACTCGAGCCAGACTGCGTTCGAAACCTGTATTTGTCTCGATTTAGCGAAATGCAACCTACTGTAACTTTGTAATAAAGCGTCTTTCGGACTATATTTATACAGTAAGTCAAATCCGAATCTGCTGCTTCTATTCTATCGGGTGAATCAGGTTCCGTCGACGTTATCGCCCATATTTATTATCGTACCCGAACATCTTAAAAACGAAGTTCGGTTAAAATCAGATGGAACGTTTACCGGATACATTAGAAACAGACGAGCCGTCTTGTTCAAGGGAGATCCATTCTCGAACGACGAGATAACAATAATAAGATTCCGTAAAAAAGAAACAAAGGATTGTCGAATTTCTACATCCACAGTAATGTCACTGAGTGTCCACGATAAAAGAACGCGTTAACACGATTCCAACAGACCTGAAGGCCGACCGGAAAGAAGAGAGCTAAAACTTTCTCACGCCTCCGAGAGAAATCACGCGGTGTATATCGCGGGATAAACTTTTCCCGACGTTTCCTCGCCACGTATCGTCCTTGACTTTTTCTAACGTTGTTAAGAGGACGCGAGTTTTCTCCTAGAAAGAAAAATCTTTCCCCGAGCGATTTCCCTCGCCGTCCGTGGGAAAACGCGATTCTCCGTGTTCCGTTTTATCGTTCTTCGAACAGCGAACCAGCACGGCTTTCTCTACTTGTCAGTAGTAAAACGACTCTTTGAGGCGGGCTATTCTAGGACGAGAGAGAAAGAGAGAAAGAGATAGAGAGAGAGAGAAAGAGAGGGAGAGAACGAGAGACACTTTCTATTATTCTGCTCTTCTTTTTCGCCCTCGGGTGCATCCGAAACGAACGGAAGAGGAACAGGATCGGGTTTTTGCAGACTTCTATTCAAAATTTTTATACCCGTATTGTATACACTGTACACACCGTTCCGACGTTTATATATACGTTTACAAATTACCAGTTTTTCCAATCGGACCGACGACGACGCGGAGGATCTATACACGCTTTTGCACTAAAAACTACAATAAGACTGAGACTAAACGTTTTTTATACATATTGAACCACTTATACACCTGCGAGGGACTTCGAACCGTATCGCACCTTTGAACATTTTCTATGATCGACCGGTGAAACGAGTAGAATTAACACAGCCAAACTCTCTACGAGCGATAGTTTCCACGTATCCTATATAGGTCTGGCTTCTTCTTCTTCTTCTTCTTCTTCTTCGCGAATCGTAAGAGAAAGCGTACCGATGATCGGGGCGCGAACAGGGGGTATATTCGAACGACCACTAAATTATAAAAAGTCTTCGGGGACGAAGAATCGATCTGGAATTTACAAAGGAACCTAAAATAGACGACGTCTGGAAGGAGCGGCAGACGCTCGGTACGGCCTCGAGCCGATTTTTTTCAGAGACCGTAGCATCATCCCCCTGTGCGCGTCCGTCTCACGGGAAGAATGAAAAGAGGGTATCTTAAGGGCGACGAGACGTGATGTAACGCGTGACTGTTTCGCTTTACAAAAATAGTGCCTTTTTTACAAAGACTTTGTTGTTTGTGCCAAGTCGAGGGGGACGCGAACGCGTAGACGTACACCCGCGGGAGGAGGTTCGCGCGTGTTCGCGGCAAGAGGAAACCGGGCTGGGACGAAGACGACGCAGGATTTCGAGCTTAAAAACTGAAAAGACGAAGGGGGACGACGACGGGGTGGGAAGAGCGATTAAAAAGCAGCGTTGGTCGTCTGGGAATTCTCTTTTCGAGAGGGGGTGACGGCGCATTTTATTCTGTTCCCTCGATACCGCGAGTATTCCGACGCGAATTTTTATTCCACAAAGCTTGGAGACGGTCTGACCGTGAACACTTAGGAAATTTCGTATCGTTTTTAACGCGACGTCGAGCCGTCTTGGCTCGACGAGTGTGTAGACACAAAGGATGTAATTAGGGACAGTGTAACGCTTCAAATTGTAAATTAATCTGTAGACTGCGGATTTGAAAAAGTAAATACTAATAGTGGACGAAACCATCGAGCAGAACGCATGGCACGACGTTTAAAAGATTAAAGGATACTCCTATTGAATATGGTTTCTCGAATCGATCCCCTACGAGTTTTATTTCGCACAAAAATCTGCAGCCTATTAACGACAGACGCGGAACGAATCGCAATATGTACATCGTCGAGTGTATCCAGTCTGAAATATTAATAGTCTTTTGAGTCGAACCTTTCGACGAAGAATCGTCGTTTCGACCCTCCGCTTCGACGCACTCAGCTTTAAAACGATCCAACCTTCGGAAGCAACGGCGCGTACGTCGATCTCTTCATCGGAAGATAAAAATAAAGAAAATTGTAGCAAGGAATAATATATCAAAGACGCGACGACGACGACGGTGCCAGGGGAGAAACACTCACGCGGATGGTTGTGATACGCGAGTGAATGAGAAGGAAGTAATGCGAGCATGAACGAGGGGTGCGTTTCTTACTATTGAAAACGTTTACCAGTGAAAGGATCGAAGCGGGACTAAAACAGAGAAATATGCCAAAAAGTGTTCCACTGTAATGGATACAGCCGTGGATCCCCGAATTAGTGAAAACATGATTAAATTACGAGTAAGTAATAGTCGAGTGTGTAGAATGAAAACGGAGGAACAAGTTAATATACATACTATATCCGTGTATATGTATATATCGAGTGTGTCTGTGTATATATATATGCGAGTGAGGAGGCGAGCCACACGGACACGCGTTTATATCTATGGAATTTGTAACGAGCAAAGTAAAATGTAGCACGACGTAAAACTGGTTCGAAACGCGACGGTCCTTTGCTCGGGGCAGATGTTACCGCTCTACCGAGTACAATTTGATCTTGTATAAACAATTGACGTATATGGCAATAAATTGTTGTACGGTTTAAAAAAGAAATTATACGCTGCGTGAACGGTGTCGAAAGTTTTCAATAGTGGGATTGTAACAACGTGACTTAAAGTCAAATGCAACATGAATTCTGCGGACCGCCTTTAAGAAAAATAATAATTGTCTAAATCGTTATGGCTGGGTCGGTTGTTACAATGAACGCAAGACTCCAGGGCCAGTATTCATAGTCAGAACTTATATACAAGATCGCCTTAAGCATTTGCTTAAGTTCCTGTTTCCTATGCACGACAAGCACTGGAAGTATGGGATAGACAGGGATAGCAAATGCTTAAGACGATCTTAGAAATAAGTAACGATTATGAATACCGGCCCAGGAGTTTTGTGCATTTCATAATTGATTTTGGAAAAAGGTACGAAGAAGGATCCAAGGAAAGCTTATAATCGTACATGGAGAACCAATGTTCACTAATAATTTTTTACAATTTACAAAAATTTTCGTCAAACATTTAAACATGTCTAAATTATCTTTTCGTCTAAATACGTCTGTATTCATTTCTTGAAACGCGGCTTACGAGTCCAGCTTCTACAATCCCACTGTTTAAAAAAAAGATCCTCGAAATGGTGCAAACATACTTACGAAGCATGTACAGCAATTTTTATCGTTAGACTGCGGATCTTTATGCAATATAAAAAATTTATTGAAATAATTTAAAGAACGTAATTCAGATAAACGTTTGTTTAAGCATTTCAACATTCGGAATACTCGGCTTTTAATAGTTTGAATTCTCTCATACATTACTCGCGGCGATTATCATTTCTGCACATCGAATTTCCGTATAGTTGCATAAAATCCGCAGTCTATTTATCGTGCACTTCCGACGACGATTGTTGACTGTTGATTGTTTTCTTTGGATCCAATACGACGGACCAGCTGTTTCTCGATGCATGATAAGAGTGAAATCGTTGGACGTTGCGTGGATAAGAAAATTTTATGGGACGTTCGCGAAAATCGGTGTACGTTCGTCTTCGTTGCCGCGTTAGTTGATTGTTCTACAAGCTTGGATTGTGCGCGGCTATTTATTAGACTGCGGATTTTCGTGCGTTCGCGATATCGCTTTAAAAGTCCACAGCGATGTCTCGTTCTTCGAAAATAATGTGCGCGTCAGACTTTTCTACGAATACGCCGAATCCGCAGTCTATTTATTAATAACGAATACTGTTACGTACTCGCTTCGTAATTTATTCTGATCTGCGGAAGCAGACGAGGAAAGAAGATGGAACTGTTGACGGGGAGAAAGAAAAGTTTATTGCCACGTTCTTCCACGAACCGACGCTCGGACCCGAGTCTAATCGAAAACTGTACAACTATTCGAACGAGCGCGACGGCGTTTTTTACATATAATTAACGCGTGTTAAAATAATGTACGAGGGTACGTACCGCGATTCTGCAGCTGTGCTCTCGTTGCCTCATCGTTCTTCTCTTCATACACGTTCAGGTTTCGCCGTCGTCGTCGCACTTGACTCGCGAGAAGAGAGCGTAAAAGGGGAGCGGAAGAACGTGAATATGAGAAGAGCGCGAGAGCAAACGATTTTCCAGCGAAATCGGTTCGAGCGAGCTAATAGCAACGTATCGCGTTCCAATTCGAGCAATCGTTGCGACACGAACTAATCAACTGATAGAGCTGGTATTGGAACGAAAAATCGGAAACGATCCTTGCGACCTGACTATAGTTTGAAAAACGGTGGTCGCAGCGTTTTAAAATTTGCGGAATTTCGATGACAGCGTCGTCCGTTGAGGAATAGTGAAATTCAGGTTTCGCTCGAAGAATTTCGTTCTCTGTCGACTGGAGGGTGTCGCGCGAGCCGCGGGCTCGAATCTTCGTCTAGAAGAGAAAAAAAAACCATCGATTTTCCTCTGTTTCTCCCGAAGCGGCGCGGCAGCCGACATTTTAAAAACAAACGAAAAATTGGAAATGGAATTTTGTCAAGACAGTCTTGATAGATCAGACTTACATTATTAGATCGCGATTTTAGTTTCCCGCTTTATTAAATTCTAAAGAGCAGCGAGCCCGTTCCTTCGTACGTTCGAATTACTGATGTTTTAAACGTTTCCGATAAACAATATATTTTAACGCGACGCGAGTATTATACGTCAGAAGCCGGTAAAAAAGTCGCCGGCCGTAACAAACAATTTCAAAACGACGTAAAGAAAAGTCGTAAAAGTACGAGCAATGTACGCCAGAAATGTCGAAGAACGCGTATTTGTTATTCGAAATTAATAACGAACGTCTGAAAATAGTAGTACAGGAACAGTAGTTACGACACTTATGTGAAGTAATAAATGCGTCGTAAGTAAGCGTTTACGCTTTACACCGGCAACAATTACGTGCGTACAAAAGATTTTAAAGATCAAAGTCAAACGCCGATATAACAGTAATTGCAATACTTACGTGAACTAATAAATACCTACGTCGTAAGCGAGCGTTTACACCCGTATCTTCGAAAGAGAGGCAAATGGAAATGACGGCGACCGATTGGAGAACATGCGATCACGTGAGCAGTGCGCGGTCACGTGGGCGTTCAGCGAGCTACCGCGCGGAATACGAAATCGCTCGACTCGCACCGTCAGTGACACTCGAGTCGCATTGTATCTCAACGCACGACGTTACGAAATTCCTCAAATCTTACGACGCTGGCTGGTCGTCGATTAAAAAAGGACGATTCCTTAGTCTCAATTACTAGTTGAAAATGTCTCCCGCGACGGAGACGCGCTAAAATTGCTTGGTCTTGTTTGTTAGCGACGATCGGAAGTTTCAGTCTGTAATCACTGCCGTTTCGCGACGCAGAGTCGATGAGCAACAGCGATTTCAAGTAATACGTGTTTTTACTGTCCAGTTTCACGATAGATTTATTTTCTTCCCGAATCGGGATATGTGCGAATTTCTAGCAATTGTTCTTATTCAGTTATTCGCTTGTTTAAATAAAATTACTGTCGTTCGATCGCCTATCGGTTCATCGTTTGAAATAACCGATTGCGAGGAAATTACATAAAATTGCGTTGCTCAATCGCTGTCTCGCGAACGTTTGCTACATAATTTCTTTCGACCGGAGTTTCGCACGTTCGCCGGAAACTCTTGGTCGAGCTTTCGGAAGTGTTCGCGTTTTCTAGGACGATTTTTACAGACCGTGGACGGAGCTCTTCGGTGTCAAAGAGTTGCTGGCAACTTTCAGGGTGATCAAGCCTTCGATTTTTCCTTTTAACTGGGTAACTTCATTCACGGTGTTAGTAGATACCGTCGAAGCATCGTCCACGGGACTGATTCACTTGTTTCTCGTCTATCACCGATCCGGGAAGCAATTCAGAAGCATGAGAAATGCAGTGAATTCCGTCGACTCGATCAATAGCAGACCATTCGATTACTGTGACGATCTTTAAATGGTAATAACTCTCCTACGTGAAACGTTCTAAGGGTGTTGCTCGTTACGTTTCTCGATTTTTGTGCAAACAATGACGAACACCGACGCGACTTTCGCACTGCATTCCTTATATACGAATGGGGACGCTAGAATTCGATGAGTTCGTTAAACGTCGTTTCGATCGTGTCGAGGAATGCAGGGAAAGGAAATAGGGAAACAGAGAGGAGACACGCGTGATTGTCACGTAGAGCAGCGGTCAGAGAAAGGAATTGCAGACGATAACGATTATGTATCCTCCAACAATTATACGCAATATGAAATTGAGTATACAAAGCAAAGCAGCGAGAATCATTTGTCCTAGTCCTAGTATTCGAAACTCATCACCATAATTTATAACCAATCTCAATTTAAATCTAATAAAACGATGTTATAATACCAATTCCTGATCTAGTTATTTCGTCAACTATTTTTTAATGCTACGCGATGCTCTAAATAATAAGAAGACGACTTTCTATGTTCATATGGTGTCAGTATGGTGTCAGTATGGTTCGCATTTGTTGAATCATAATCATCGGAACGAAACGTCGTGCAGAAGAATCGCAGACACGATTTATACTCTACAAATTCATTTTTTAATCATCTTCGTATCGGCAGACTAGTTACAACATCATGTAATTCGACGATCTCGTTTGAACTTCGGGATATAAAAGAAAATTCGTAGGTGTATCATTAGAGGAACTTTCTCCTTTTCGTCTCGCTTATTTTACATTATTAGCCAATTTATAGTAACATACAAAACTGTCGTCTCCCTTTTACGTGTAAAAAGTTTCCGGAAATGTCACGAGACATTTGTTCGCCCATCGCTCAAAGAGAAGGTTGTATAAAATAGAAAATTCAATACTTCTGTTGGTCTCGACGTAGACAGTCTCAACGACGGTCTCCTCGATCGATACGAGTTATTCTGTAAATGCTTATAAATGCAATGTTCGCGCGTATCCTAACATACTTATCCGCGTAGATCGGAGTGTATCCGTGTAGAGCTTTAACGCTAGAGCAATCGAGTTCTCGCGTGTTAAATAAATTAATATCTCTTAAAACACTCGCCAAATCGTCCGACGTAGATTGTTCTAGTGTTAAAGGCATCGAGGGGGTGCTCATCGTATAATTGCGTCAGCCACTATAGATCGTTTCAGTGCTCAGAAATTTTCGTGTGCGAATCTTACCGCGGAACACTGACGAGTCAGTGATAAGAAATTTTACAAATCATCTGCACGTGTAAAACAGTGTAACTTCGTTATGCTTTGGCATTTTGTTATATTTTACAATATAGAAATACTTAAAGAATTAAAATATTCTGACTTTCATCCGTAGAATTACATTCTTCCGTTTAAAAATCAATAGAGAAATACTCTCGGCTTTCTAACTGGTCAAATGAACTTTCCTTCATTTATAAATATATACACGAGGGTAAAAAATATTCGCGTCGAGCGCGCGTCGAGTCGTCGTTTGGCACAAGAAATATTGCTTCGCTGAATTTTGAAGAAAACCTCATACTGTCACGTTTCCGTGCAGTCACTCCTTTTCCTAACAACAATAACAAACCATAACAAGCTCTTTTATACGTATGACTATCATTCTAATTCTTTACTTCTATTGCAACCGGGGAAACGAATATGCCTGCGAAATAATCTCAACGTCTGTGGACAGCTATAAATAATAACGTTTACAAGGTAGAAAAAATACAAAGTGTTGAATTGTCATGTGAAATGAACTCGAAGACAGCTTACTACTTATCGACTATCTAACTCGATATTTGGCAGACGTGTAGCTCCAATAAATTGACTTTGTTAAAATGTATACGGCGAAATAAATATTCTCCTTAGACCAAATATATCTCTCGTTTGGTATTTTTAAGTACTCGTTACTCCCTTACGGGCTACTAATAAGTTTAATACTGGATGCTTTCTGATATAAGACACTGCCTTCTTGTGCGTCACCATCGTAAAGTCATATCCGTTGCACTGTAAAATTTTGTCGTGCATACGAAGCCCACTTTTCGCCGCAGGCGATCCCTCGTGCACTTCTGTTACGTATATACCCTGCAATTAGATTTAATCGTTGTAACGTGGAATCGACGTACGTACACAGATCAGACGTGACATTAGTTCATTATTTACATTATCTGTATAACCCTGTGGACTTTTTCTAAAATCTTGGTCTATTCCACCGCCTATTTTGAAACCACACTTCATCACCTCCTCCCCGTTCTCATTTACGTCCGTTTCTTTGACCAGCACGATTGGTATCTAGGAATTAACCAGACGATTCAACGTTTAAAAAATATAAATGAGAATCGTACGATTGAGGTTTGAACAATGCTCATTCGTATAAATTATACGTACGCTCAGGCATTCCATAGCGGTGCCAGCTTGATGCTGGAAAGCCATTTTCGCGCACATCGTGACGAATTTTGTGTTTCCCTTACGAGCTCAGATTGACAACTGGTACCGATGACACAGTACCGATGATTCAACAACGTGATTATCAATTGCTCACGTACGATACACACCGACACGACGATCGCGTGACGATCGTACCTTTTGAGACTGCGTTTGAAAAGTCGCTGTGCCCTGCCGTCGTAGAATTCACTTGACGGTCGACCTCGTCAATAGACTCAGTATAATAGCGTCGTTGAGATCAGTTTAGTCGACGACAAATTACTTCGCCCTCGCGTTGACGGCCTTACGTAGGTATCGAGTAGATAGGAAAGTATCATTTTGATAGAACCGGATAGAGCGTACCGTGGGAAACGTAGTTCGAGATAGATGCGCCCGTGCGTTCCCCGATCCCATACGGATCCGATCCAACATGCTGGGCGACCAATCAACGATCTCGCGGATCAGATCCCGCGTCGCCCATGTTATTTCGTCTGCCAATGAGCGAACGAGGAAGGGAACGAGAACAATCAATGATTCATAGATCATTGGGAACGACAAATTTCAAAATTAAACTCGAAATGTGTTTACGCGTCAGTGCTCTGCTCATTAGAAAATTTATTTAGAATCCGGAGAAAATAATTGAAACTCATTAATTTGCAATATTTTATATTAACGTATGCTTTTGATTGCTCACAGCACAAATATATACAAATCGCGTGTTACCATATTAATCTAAGCTTCTCAATCGTCTTCGTCCGAATCGCTTTCGCCGTCGCTCTCGTCCTCTAGCTCCGGCATAGGAAAACGTAGTATAGCTGCAATTCCACTGACCTGCTCCAATTCTATACGAATCATTGGAAAGATCGAGCGATGAAAATAGGTATAAAAGTTTAGGGGATCAATTTGGCGACTTACGTTCTCCTGAAACATGGAGACTCGAAAATATCTTTACGTCACCGCCAGAATCTTTCACATTCTCGACTATCTCGACGTATTCTTTCCTCTCGTTCACATCTTTAGACCTGTATTAAAATTGCAATAACTATACGATCAACGTTTCACAATGAAATTTATACTACTCGATCGTCTACCTGAACAATTTATCCGAGATCAGTAACGTCTCAATAGCTTGAGATTCATTAGCTTTTTGAATGTGTTTCTTTCCATAGAAGGCTCTCGCAGGATCAGTTTGTAATATCATGTAAAACGTCTGTAGAGCCTTCACCTCGCTCGAAGCTTTTGTTTCGGATATTCTCTGAACCACTGCAGGATCAGCCAACACCTCTATAAAAAAAAAGGAGAGGTAAAAAATATTCACGAGATATTCATTTTATACATTACCTTTTAACGAGTGCTTAAAACCCGAGCTAGAATGAACAAGTAAAAATTTCCCCTTATTCTCCAATATCGTTTTGTTATCCGATGCGACAGCTTCCTGAATCATGTACTCCATGAACTGATCTTTGACGAAACCCGGGCTGGCGAGGATAATGCATTTCACGACGTCGAAATTAATGTGTCTCAATATTCCTTGCATTATGTTATCATAAAATCTCGTCAAACCCTGGAAGTTCGCCAAACGTGAATACAAAAACTTATTTCAAATTGTTGTGAGAGCAAGTTTAAAATGGAACCTGTTCGTGTTGCAAGACGGTGTCTTTCCTCTTCCTAGGTATGACTTGGTCTATCTTAGCACGAACTATTGTCATGTTGGAAGTTATCAAACAAATATGCGCTATGCCTTCTTGCATTATCACAGCGGCAACATCTGCATACTGAGGAAACAGAAATATTTCGTTTCAATGGATTTTAACAAATTTAGTTACTGTCGTCTTCTTACCTGTGTGACATCACACGCAGTATGAACTCTTTCCAAAGAAACAGAATCCCAATTAGTTTTAGTGATTGTGAACTTTCTGTTTTGCTCCACGTCCAACGTATGATATGCTCCCATCTAACGAAATAAAGTATTGTTCAGATTCCAAATGATGTGCCGAGTAAGTTGATCAAGTTACCTTCACGTATTTGTTTTCTTGTATGTTTCTACCTTTCAGTCTTAGAACACTTGCTTGAGTATCAAAATCAATGACTTCTACACGTATGGTTAAGTTAGTTCTAACTCTGTAACTGCTGGAACTACCGGTCGAAGATTCTGTCTGTACCTTTCTACGATTGTAACAGCATTAAGTACAGCATCGGTATAGCTCATTAATCACAAAAATAATATTTCACCTGATAGTAGAGCTGCTGACAGAATCTCCTTCGCTAATAAGGTTATACGCATGCCACATATCTTCTGTATTTTCTGGGACGAGGGACACGCTCCTAAAATTTCATTCGTTCAGCATCTTATTGCTTACCCGTATGGGTAACTGTAATTCACTCACCCTTCCCCTTTATCAACACTTTTTGACACGAGCTTCATTTCATTTAATTGTTATCTCGTATACCCAACCTAAGAGTTCAAAATGTTAAACATAATGTAAACAATGTTCCTCACGTAAAATACAAAACATTATTTATGCAATCTTTACAGACGCATTGACAGCATGGTTATGATTAAATCATGGCCAGGTACTCGCGCGTGAAATTATGTAATTACCTTAAGAAAAACTGTACAAATTCATATTTAAACAAATTTTACGTTCCATGGTTTATGCTTAATATCAATAACGTGAAATAAATTGAGCCACATGTCAAACATGATAGGACCTTCCCGTCGATCGACAGTCAAATTCATAGCTTGGGAGAGAGAGAGAGAGAGAGGAAGAGAGAAAGCAGTGGTGCAACGTGTAACTGAAAGGGATGAGAGTCGAGATAATATAATCGTAGAAACTGATAGAAACAAAATGAACTGCTTCTACTCATTAGTTTTAGTGAATGTTTACATTTAATATACAAATTACTTTATATACATTTGAGTATTTATTTCGTAAAGTAGTAATGTCGCTCTGAGCGCCACCTACTAGAAGGTTTAAAAATTAATATCGACATAGAGCACGGTTGTCTATAATAGATCTACTACAGATGGCCGTGAATGAACACATCTAATAAAATAAAAGAACAATATATTGTAAATAAAACAAACTTTTAAAGTAAGACTTGTTTTAAATCGAAAAAGAGTCCATAAAATGTAATTAAAACCCTCAAGACATCGATAACTTGCAAAAGGTGCATTTATATTAAGAAAACAAATTCAAATTGTCGAATTTACGTGCCGACGGGCATGCTGCCACCTAACGGCTCAAACTTGCCTTCGGGCCGCTACCGCGCCCCTTGATCCTTCTATTCAAACCGCGCCAAAAATTGCTCCTTGTGTTAGAGAGAGAAAAAAGATCGGAGGCTCCGTCTGTCCTTGTCGTCCATGTGTCATTAAGAAAGGACAGATGGGATCTCTGATTCTCTCTCTTTCTCTTCCCACCGTAGGACTCGGTGC
This sequence comes from Ceratina japonica, assembly GCA_019453355.1. Classification (NCBI taxonomy): domain Eukaryota; kingdom Metazoa; phylum Arthropoda; class Insecta; order Hymenoptera; family Apidae; genus Ceratina; species Ceratina japonica. The sequence continues at coordinate 80,452 of SMSR01016032.1, read as the reverse complement.
TACATTCTCACTCGCACTGGACTAGGACTCTCCGTTGCTCTCCGTTTCCCGCCGTTCTCCAGCGCAACTCGTATAACCTGAATGCCATGCCTGAATGAAGATTTTTATACGACGAACTGAATCTGAACGGTTTTTAAACAATACAAATTTCTATGATATAACTTAAGAATGACGAGTCAAGACAGCCAGTTTGACGCTGATTTGAAAATTTATTTTGTGATACCGAGCAAACTTAAATCCGAAGATGACTGCTGCAAAGATACCTGGAATGCTTTTAACGTAAGTAGATGGTTACGAGGTAACGGTTGTAGGCAAATAAGAGGAATAATGAATTTGACTTTTAGAAATGCTCTGAATATAATCTGGATCCGATATGGATCACTGAAAAGCAATGCGGAAAGATGCAACCAACTAAAGGTGATGTTTTTATATTTGAAGAATTTGCAGGTGACACATTTGACAGATTAAAAACATTTAAATGTTCGTAAGTGCCGTTTTATAATAAATGTTTATTAATCGTCTATATGTATTACTCTGGATAATACAATTATATAAATCTACTTTGTCTNGCATACGAAGCCCACTTTTCGCCGCAGGCGATCCCTCGTGCACTTCTGTCACGTATATACCCTGCAATTAGATTTAATCGTTGTAACGTGGAATCGACGTACGTACACGGATCAGACGTGACATTAGTTCGTNGGATAATACAATTATATAAATCTACTTTGTCTCTACAGCATAATTGGACCAATGTGTTTGTTGATTTGCTTTTCTAATGGAGAAGCAATTCCAGCTTCTACGAATCCAGTGTATACGACGGCTATGAGGAACCTTTGTATCTGTGCCTCAGGTCTATCTCCAGTGGAAAAAGTATGTACATCTTCAAACAGCTGTTTCCGTCTGGTAACAAAGAAATGATAACATAGCTTATTGTCATAGGAAAATGTACAAAAGCTAGTGGAATATATGGGAGGACTTTTCACAAAACCTTTACGTAGCCACGTAACACATCTCGTCACAGGGTCTGTGTTCTCTGCAAAATATGAAGTGAGTAATTTTATTTAACAATGCTATCTGAGTTACTTTGTGATGTTTATTGCTTTTCAAGAAAGCTGCGATGGACATGAAGATACCAATTGTTACGAAAGAATGGGTCGAAGCGATTTGGACAGAAAATTTAAAGGATTTTATGAAACCAGACGACAAAATGTTTGACAAGTATAAAGCTCCCGTGTTTCTTAATTTAATTGTAACGGCGACCAATCTCCAGAAACGCCAGAAGGAAGAGTTGAGACGTTTAATCGGCGATAACGGAGGAGTAATATACATTTTACTGAACTCAACGGCTCGTCTTTTATTTAGCTATTACTAAAGTTCTTTATCTTGCAGACGTTGATGGGTCCTTTGGATCCTAGCAAAGTGAAAGTTGTACTCGTGCCAGAGAACAGTCCAATGAGTGATAAGCTAAAATTTGCGAAGCAAATGAATATCCCTTGTCTGCTACCGGACTGGGTGTACGACAGTTTAAAGGTGGGATACGCTTTGCCCTTTAAAGACTATCTTATCAAGTCGTTGAAGGCGTGTTCTACTCCAGAAAGGTCGAACGGTAACCGTGTTCTCAGTAACATATTTTATTGTATAAATTAAACGTGATGATTGACGCTATGATCTTTTTAACAACAGTGGACGCGAGTATTAATTGTTCCTCGATAAGTACCATCGCGTGCGATGCACCCCAGAGAAGTTGCGTCAACGAGAGCCTGATGACAGTAACCAATATTTCTTTGGATACGACGTCACAATCATCGACTAGTCAGTTGTAAAAAAATGTACGAAACGATGTGTCAGTGATAAATCTTATTTACTTTAATTTTTAGTTGCAGGAAATTCGGTCGTGGACAGGCTCACGTTTGGCGACGCAAAGGCGGCTGGACCGTTTTTAGATGGTTGCTGCGTAAGTAAATAAAACAAACCTTTATATTTAATACAGTTGTCAAAAAAAGCTAACTGAGTCTTTTTGTCGCAGATCTATCTCGCTGGATTCTCAAGTCAACAAAGAGATAAAATTAACAGGATATTAAATGTAGGAAGCGCGACTCGACTCGACGACATATCCGATGCCATAACACATGTTATCGTTGGCGATAAAAATAAAGCGGCTGCCGAATTGAAATTGTTGAGATCGAAAAGATTGAGGTAGAGTATCGAGTTGAATTTTTATTGACGACTGACGAATGTGTTTTTCTATTGTTCGCTTTTCGTACAGTCCATATATACTGACACTGGAATGGTTGGAGCAGAGTATTAAATTAAAACAACCTGCGCCGGAGGAAAATTTTTTCTGTGAACAAAGAAACAGCACGATACAAAATGTTACAGAGGCGCCTTCTCCCTTGAGTAAAAAGGTAATAATCGATATACCTGATATTCGATTAAATTCAATTACAGTAATTTTATATCCTTTTAGAATCTACAAATGTTACAAAAACCGCGGAAAGTTCCGATACCGTCGTTTGACATAGATCGAAAATTGGCGATGCTAGAAAAAGAGAAAGAAAGAGAATCGTCCGATCTTCTACAACAATATCTTCAAAACACGATCGGTATTAGACAAAGAAGTAATGTTACATAGCTTGGAGACTTGTATGAACAAATTTTAATATATTCATTCAATATTCAGTTGAAACAAGAGAGAAAACGATGGACGAAACTTCCAAGAACCGTGTATCTAACTCTGAAGGAAGTAATGATAGAACTCTGATTACTAACGAAGCGAACGGGAGAACAGGATCAAGAGAGTCGGCGAAGCGTGTAACGAGCCAAAACAAATATGCGGAAGACGAGAGCGCAATGCCTGCAAGTCAGGCTTCCACTTTGAATTATAGATTATTCGAAGGTGATTAGATACATCTAATAAAAACGTATTTCAAATGTAGAAGGGAAAGTAATATGTTAAAATGTGCAGGACTGACGTTCGTTGTGACCGGCTTCAGCGACGAAGACAGTTACATAGTCGAAACTATAGTAGCAATGGGCGGGAGAGTCGTTTCCAGCAGTTACGCCGGCATTCCGGACTTTGGGGTTGTACCAAAATGCGGGGCGCCGTTGAAACATACGGTGAATGAAATTGTCACCGACTTGTTCGTCGTAAGTACTAGTCTTTATATTTCGTTCTAATGCTTCGTCAAATTTGTTCACCGTACAATTTTTACGCAGGAGGATTGCGTGGCTCAAGAACAAGTAGTTGACATAGAGTATTATCATCGACCTCTGTGTATGAAGAAGCACTCTAGCCCGTTGTCAGGGTGCGTTATCACGATGAGCATGTATGCCGGCGTGGAGCGCACGTACCTCGCAGCGTTGGCAACGGAAATGGGCGCAATGTATGATACTCTTTGTTATACGTTTAACAATAATAGTTCCTATGCTACAGTATTAATTTTAGGTGTCAAGATATTTTCGTCCGTAAAACGAACCCTGAAAAAAATACGTACGGCAGCACGCATTTGGTTTGTCCGACTCCGGAAGGTAACAAATATCAGGCGGCAGTGAAATGGAAATTACCGGCCGTTACAGCGGAGTGGCTCAGATCTTGTGCAGACGAAGCAAAACGAGTCGACGAGACGCCGTTTCTCGTAGGAGAAACTGAAGGTGCGTTACCGTTTAATATGTTTATCTAGTTCATTACTCTAATTTAATTACTGATCTTCAAGCTCCTGAAAGGCCTAGTCAAGTTTGCGGTACGAGCCAAGTTTCTACGAATGAACTAGTGGTAAGGAAAATTATAACTCCGAAGCGACATTTACCGAATTTACAGGTATACATTTTTTCTTATTATCGCTGTGTCAATGTGGTTGAGTCGTAATTAATGTTTGAAATAAATGTCGTAGAGCCAAGACAACAGCTTCAACGGCACACCGATCGTAAACAAGAGACTGGCTTCGGTCGTGAATACGTCTGCTCAGTCACCATTTCACGTGTCGACGCCGGATTCGCCATATGGACAAGTATTTAAGCCGAATCCTTCGCCAGAAACGAGAAAGGGATGGGCAAAATGGATCAACAATTTTCCGGATTTAAGGGTAGAAGAACCTCCCGTGAAGAAAAGACCACTTAGCACAGTTAGTAATTTTTATGAACGTCGGTTATAATTTGTAATAAAATACTAACGTTTAATTACGTTCACAGCCTCTGTCGGAACTTAAAAGACAGTTGTGGAAGAAATTAAGAACTAATCCCACAGACGTCACGGTGTCCAATGAAAATGAGGCGCCGGAGGAAAAGGAGAAAGAAGACGACGATTCTAGAATAGACGTTGGCACGCCCATTAACAGAAAATTAGATTTCCCTGACGAGAATAGTCCGCAAAACACTGAAATTAATATGTGAGTTAGAAACGTCGTAGGCGAAACTGATTTACGAACTGTAGACGTCTGTATTTTATAGGCAGTTAGCACAGTTGGATCAATTACTTCAAAAGGCGTCCAGCAGCTCGGACAGATATTCCCTTTCCGGAGAAAATGCAAATTCGTACAAAGTACCGGCTTCGGATGCCATAGAAAAGTGTATGATAAAAGACTCGCAATTAGTCGATGCCGTTGTCTGGGAAGATCCCGGTCACTTGAAACGGGTATGTTCCATGCTATTCAATTTTATTTGGAATATCTGATCAACTTTATATAATTTTTAGTTAACGATACTTGATGAAGGGAGTGAAAATAAAGGAGATTGTGACTTGGATGGTCAAAGAGAACAATTTGAATCGCTGAAAAGACCAAAATTCATGTTATCCGGCATAAAGGTGCATTAATTGAGTTCCCTACATATTATTATCGTTTTACTAACACAATTATTTTAACAGGACAGAGCAGCATATGAAGAGGTAATAAAAAGGCTCGGTGGCGACGTGTCGACGGATGCTTCTTTCGATATGAGCGCCTCGCACGTCCTTTGCATCAGACCCTCGCGAAACGAAAAGATGCTCAGCAGTATCGCGACTGGAAAATGGATCTTGCATTGCACGTACATGCGGGATTGCGATCACGAAGGACGGTTCCTCGACGTGAGTATCGATTGTTTTTGCTCGTCGGAAATTATTCTATTTTGTTCAAATTTTAAATAGGAAGAGAAATACGAATGGGGGAATCCGAACAGTAAAGGGGTCATACCAGATCCTACCGGCGATATCGAGGAGGCAATCGCGGCAGCCGCGTTCAGGTGGAGAGTAAAATTACTGAGGGAACCGAACGCACGTCCGTTCCGTCACATGGTCGCTTTGTTACTGGCCGAGGGCGAGAAATACGAGATGTTCAAGAGATTGATCGAAGTCGGAGGCGGTACAGTCGTCGAAGCTAGGTAAAAATCTTCTTTTGTGAACATAATCGTAGATTGTACGTTCGACGTATTACGTGTTTCAGGCCGCCGTACGACAGTCCGAATGGGAAAAAGATTACGCATTGCTTCGTGAATATGAAACAAGTCGCGCAGCCGATCAACTGGGCTATGTTGGCCAGCAAAGGGATCTTTTGTTTCCTGCCGCAATACTTGAGCGATTATCTCACTTCGCAAACGCCGTTGAATCCACGTGAGTGCGTCATTCCAGAATTTAAGAAATACTTCACGTTGTTACCAAAATGAATCACGATGGATAACAACAAAAAGAGACTTATTGTGTAATTGTATTGTTTGTACATGGATTTAGTGTATAGTTTTTATGTTTGTATATAGCACGTCATAAATTTTCTCAGTTTAAATTTCGGGTATCTCGAATATAAACATGTTTTTTAAACGTCGTTCATAGTTTCGTCAAGTTCAATCTGAATCCTTCCGCTGGTACTATGAAAATGTTACGATTGTCGATGTATCTCCCTTTGTACGTCGGATCCAACGAGACCTCGTAGTCTTTGAGTATCGGTATTATACCCATGGCCGATTGCAAGGTACCGAGTCGCGCAGCTATAAGTAATTAACATTTCATCGAACTTTAAAAATTTCCGTTAACGATCAAGTCAGAGAATTACAATAAATCGCTTACCGATGCAAACTCTCGGCCCTTCGCCGAAAGGCATGTACGTGCATGCCTTGATGTTGTCTTTATTTTCATCGCTGAATCTATCAGGATCGTAACGCAAAGGATCCGGAAAGTATCTCGGGTCACGGTGAATGCCGCACAAAGCCACATACACGGGTGTTCCTTTCTCTATAACGATATCGGTCCCCGGTATCTAAAACGTAATATTCTCATTATCATTTAATTGTTACATAATTTTAGAGTACTCGAAATGACACATAGCTATTACTAGGAAACGAGCATGTTCATGTTATGACCGTGAAAAACGATTATCATGCTAAGCAAATACCGCCGGTAGCTGCGTAACTTTCTTGTTTACTAGTCCAGTACATGGGTAATATTTACACATCGATCACGTGCTATGAAATGCTTGGAATCCTAATTTCAGAATCACGCAAGAGAATTGCGTCTCGACAAATCCTACACACAATTCTAATTCGTTCATTAAAATAATTGTATAATTTATTTCTTACTTTATAATCATTCACTGGCACTCGATCGATGAGCGGAGCTGGAGGATAGAGCCGTAGGGTTTCAGAGATGACTTGTTGAAGATACTTCATGCTCTGTACACCCTCGTGAGTCAATCCGTGCTGAGCCAATTTTTCGCGGATTTCTTCTCGGGCTCGTTTCTGAATCTCTGGATTCTTGGCGAGCTCGTACAGCGTCGAGCATATCGTCGTTACGCTCGATTCGCGACCGGCGACGAAGAAGATCGCCGCTTGGCTCACCAGTACGTCGCCCTCGAACTCTAAAGTACAAATTAATTACGTCCTCCACGATAACGAATAGTTGGATTGCCACTTACTGAATTGTTTCTCTTGTTCCCCCGATTTCAAATCTATCAGGGAATCGATCAAGTCTCCACGTTTGATATTAGTTTTTTCTCTGCTATGAAAAGAATCCCAAAATACTTGACGGAAGTAATTCGTAGACGAGCCCAGGAACGAGTCACCGAAATAAGGCGCGAGTTGCGGGAAGAAGAACATAACGGTGACTTGAATGCTGCGGCGTAACGTAAGCCGAACTCCCTCTTGTGCTTTGAGACGTACGAGTAAAAGTAATTAGGAATTCCAAAAAGGACACGGTAACTCGCGTGTACTTTTAAGCGGATACCTTGATCGTAGAATTTTCTTGTGTCAGGGTTGAACGAGTTCACCTTGATTCCAAAAGCCACGGAAGATATGATGTCGGTAGTATATTTCATAGCGATCTCTTTCATCGCGAGAGTTTTCGTTTTGGTGCCATGTGAGAATTCGGCCTCTAAATATTTGCTCATAGAATCGGAGGTCTCAGCGATCAATTCGCAGAGCCTCTTCAACTTTCCACTGGTAAACACCGGTGTTATTTTTGTTCTAACAAAATGCACCCGTTCGTTAATAACGATAAGATTTAACCGATGGGACGATTCGGACAATACCTTAAATATTTCCATTCTGGATTTTTAATCGTGAAGAGATTCGAGCTACCGATCTTGTCCCGGAACGACCGAGCCGTGAAGAAACGATTCGGGAAGCTGTTAAAGTCTTTCACCAAAATCTGTTTGATCAGCTCTGGGTTCCTTATCAACAAGTACGGCTTGTGGAAAATATAAATCCCGAGAACGTCGTCGTTCTCCGAAGCCTGATTGTGCAGCTCGCCGAGCACGACCCCGGCAGAATTCTTCTGCTTCACCGCATCTTCTATATTACCGAAAAGCCAGTGACCAGGGAGGGTAGGAACACCGCGTCTTTGCCAATAAGTACGACTTCGCTTTACATACAAAACGAGCAGTACTCCCAAAGTGGTTAACGCGATCAAAAGATCTACGAAGAAAGAAACTAACACTGCCATAATGTGATGGCGACCTAATCTTAGCAGCTTCTATCAAACACTGACCGATGATTCTGGCATGTGCTTATATAATGATCTCACTGTTATCCACGTGTAACGTATATATGTATTTTATCAGCATGAATTGCGCTTCCTACGTTACGTGTGTGTCGTACAAGGTTTTCATTATCTTGTTCAATAACAATAAATATATATTATTAATAGAAATTAAGATTCGTGTTATTTAGAGTAAAGTGTATCACGGCTTATCAGTTTATAGATAGTCAAGTGTGAGAACTTATCGGCTCATCATGAGAAATAGATAATTCGTCGAACATCTAGACTTAATACTCCCTGTTAAATTATGTGCTATAGAGGAACGAGTACTCTTCTATGTCATAAACAAAATGGACTGCAAATTGGAATTACTCATCGCAAGACATTAGTCGACAGTTACTTACACGAGATTTATTTTTAGAGTCTATAATACACGAATTATACATATTTATATAGATCATTAGTATAATCTTACACGATTCAATAAAGATTCTAGTATAAACACCGCGTCATCGAACGAAATTTTGAGACCCTACGGGTAACTATAAATACATATACAGTTATAGCTTCGTAATTACTCCCTTCACGTTCACGGATATCGGTAAGTTAAGCGTATTTTTCGAAGCTAAATCGTCCTTACGAAAAAAAGTACATTTCGACACGCAATTAGCAGATTGCAGATGTACTATGTTCAAACTCGCTTCTTTTGAAATAAGATTTATCGTATTATGAAATCGGATCCCTTAAATATAAGAAATCCGTTTCATTAAGGAAATCTACTCCTCGCGATCGGGGCTCTAGTTTCAACGAAATGAAAGTATGAAACTGTGCATTGATATTCGCCCTTGCCCTTGTCCTTTTTTTATCGCCATCGCTGATTGTTAAGCGCATTCCAGATTGAGGAATAATACTACCGAGACGATGGTCCGTAACAAAATTGGATTAAATATTATATACAAATTCGATCGGCGTAATCGAATATCTGAGTACGCGATTAATTCCGATCGAACTAAAAACGCTTTCTGAACTGTTTTTCCGCGGTACATATTGCATGTCTGAATCAGTTTCAACGTCGAATAACTCGCAATACCGTTTGGAATGTTTTCACCGGTTCAAGAGTTCTGGAATTTCCTTTATTCCGATCTTACAAATTCCTTCGGTCGACAACGTATATTTTAATTAAACAGTCTCTCACGTTCTATGAACGTTCAGTACGAAAGAAACACGTTTACTTCGATTGAGCGTCCGGTTGCGATTGAGTCTGTTGCGTCTGCTGTTGCTGTTGNATTCTATGAACGTTCTGTACGAAAGAAACACGTTTACTTCGATTGAGCGTCCGGTTGCGATTGAGTCTGTTGCGTCTGCTGTTGCTGTTGTACCTGTTGTGGGTGTATAGGATGCAGCCTGACTTGACTGGGTCCGGGACTGCCTCTCGCAGTGGTCACGACGGGTTTCCCTTGAGCAGGTGCGGCCTGTCGTAGTTGGGCACTGCTCGCGGTAACGACTTGAATGGTTTGCTTCAACCCGGGAGAGGCGACCGGGATCACTCGCGTCTGCAGAGGAGACTTTGCCAGGACCACTTGGCCCGGTTGAGAAACCGTCTGTCCCGTCGAAACCTGCGTCATGGATAAAAATGAGCGTCGAGTAAATAGGGGCGATAACGAGATCCTTTGTAAACAAAAAAACTTACGTGGGTAAACTGTTGCATCGTCGACGGCTGAACGTGTTTCATGACTTGTTGGATCTGCTGCACGGTCATCGCGGGCAGCGATTTCTGTTGGACGATCAACTGAGTCTGTACGCCTGGTTTCGCGGCGACCGGCGTCAGTTGCGCCACTTTCTGCGTCGGTAATTTCCTTTGGGCGATGATCTGGGGATGGAAAGCGAGCTGACGGATCTGCTGAGGCGTACGTACGTTGGCCACGTTCCCCGTCTTTACCAGAGTAGCGACCGGCGTACCGCTGGCGGACGTGCCTGCCTGTACTTGCAACCCGGCTTGTGCGAACAACTGAGCCGGCGTGAGTCCGGTCTGCGACGGCACCTGCACCTGAGCCACCGCTTTCGCTTGCTGTTGCAGGGTAGCCTGCCGCTTTATGAGAGCAGCCATTTCCGTCTCCGACATCGTCCGCGTCACCGTTTGCTTCCCGGCCGTTTGCGCGACAGTCCCGGCGGTTATATTCTGTTTCATCAACGTGGCTCTTTGTTGCGCGGCCGCGGCCGAGACGGCTACCGATACCTTTTGACCGTTCGCGGCGGCTTGTGCCTGAAGTGCTTTTAACTGCTGTTGTCGCATCAGAACTTGTTGCTGTCTGTAATACTGCAACTGTGCAGCGCTGAGCGTCTTGTTGCCGGAAGCCGGAGCCACGGTGACTCCGACGATACCCTTTTGCGCGCTACCTACAGGCGAACTCTGGGCAGCGGAGACTAGACTCGCCGTTGCGATTCTTTGAGCAGCCTGCAAGTTACCTACGCTGACGACCGTCGGTGTCGTTCGCGCGTCCTGCATCGTCAACGTTCCGGCTTGCCTGACTTTCACCGTGGTCGTAGCGACTGTCCCCCCGCACGTGGTAACGTTCGTCAATGACGTAACGGTCTTCATGGTGGTCAGGCCTGTCGTGACCGTCGTTACGACTTGCGTCATCTGATGCAGCTGAGGACTCGCGGTGCTCGAAGCGCTCTGTTGGCTCTGCTGCTGTTGCAGTTTGATCTGTTGCTGTTGAGCTTGCTGCTGCTGCTGTTGGTGCTGTTGTTGTTGCTGCTGTTGCAGGCGAGCCGCTATCTGTTGCTGTTGCTCCGCCGTCAAGACCTGAATCAAAAGAGGACGTACAAATCGTTGAAGACGAAATTTAAATAACGTCGAGCTCTGGCATACTAACAGCGTGTTTGAGTTTCTCCTTCGCGATCCTGTCGGCGCGTCGCGTAGCTACTTCTATGGGGGCCAACGGGTTCTCGTATTGGATACCGTATTCGGCTAAAACTGCCGCGTTCGTAGGATTTTTCATTAACGGGTTGACGAGCAACGGTTTAACGGTAGGCGTTCTCTTGTTCGAGACAGATTTAATCGTGTCGAATCTTTGACAACACATCAACGTGAACGAATTATTTTTATCTTGATTATATATTTGAGACGTTTTCATGTGCCTGTTTGCTTTACTCTGTTGCTAAAAGAAGACGAGTTAAAAATGATTATTTTCTCCGACAAACGTCTCCCTCGAAATCGTAGATAAGGAATATCGTGACGTACCTCGGGGACCTGAGGCATCTTGTAAACGCCTTTCTGTTTCTTTTGTTTCTTCGGCGCGGTATCGTAAAGTAACTTCCCTTCTTCTCTGGGCAGTATTACCGACTCATACCTGCTCCTGCATTGCTTGGGAGATCTATATATTCGAGACGTATTGTTGACTATGTCTGCGACCAGATCCCAATTCGGAGTGTGACCGGGCGACAAGATCATCAGATTCAGCGGTAGTCCTTGGTAGATCTGGATCGATTGAAGGAGGGCCCAATCCTCGTGTATCAACCAATCCAGGATGAGTTCTTGATCCGCGGACTTGGACATGTGCGAAGGTTTCATCCCCGGCAGCGGCATCGGCGGCCGAACGATACGATATTTGTGTAATTTCGCGTCGCGATGCATTTTTATGAACGCCGGCGAAGGCCGATCGAACAAAGATCGAGGCGCGTAAACGGACTCCTCCTTGTGACGCATTTTAACCGTGCGGCGACCTGTATTAGAAATAATTACGTGAAAGTCGAAGGTAGAACTTTGAATTATAAATTGTCGAAATCGAACGCGACGCTGCGTTTGCTTACCGTCGCGATCGTTCAATCCGGCTTCGATCCTACTTCTCTTTAGCTCCTTCTTAACGTAGATCGGAGGCAACTGTGCCTCCGACATCGGAGTATTTTCGTAGAGGAATCCCAAAGAATAGTCGATGTAAACATCGTTGTCCGTTGTAGGAGGCGTAGGAGGACACCACATCTGACGATCGAAACAAACTTTACACAGGGGCTCTCGAGAAGGCGCGTTAAAAAACGGAATTTATATACTGACCGGCATTTGCTCCATATTATCGTCCGACAACCATATCTGTAAGACATTAAAGTAAGACTGTGAGACCTGTTCGAAGAATAGAGAGGAAATAGTGTTTCGGAACTGGAGCGTCGTGTACGGTGCACCCAATTTTCGAATTCGACGGAGAGCTCGAAGAGGCTCGCGCGATCTTCGGATATCTTCCGGTGAACGTAAGAAATCGTATAAGAAAGAGAACAAACGAATGACTTTGTTACGTCGAGGAGAGTGAATAGGACTTCGCTCGTTCAAAGGCTCATTTTTCCATTCAGATATCTACTCCCGAGGTGTTACTCGAACTCTGTGCGAATTATTGTACAAGACGCTCGTTAATGTGCCTGCTTATACCTTGGCTGACTCCAAGCTTGGAATGGCAAAGGCAGTGTTTTGGTGCCATTTGTTTAAATAATTATTCATTGGAGCTTTTCTACTGCTTGCATGCTACTGTCTACTGCAAAAATTAAGTACTTCTCACTCATTTTTTTTTATGTGCGGTCATGATAGCCTTGCCACACCAAAACTTTGCGAGAATATGCAAGATCATTAACTCTCTGACGATCCCTCGGTATATATAACCAAGCACATTGAGCAAAATTTGACACCAAAACGGAACTGAACCTTTGATCGAACCGACTTGGAAACGCACCAAGAAATAAGAAAACACATCGTCGTAGTAGCAAGGAATATTTTGTTTATTTCCTTTCTCGGACTCACTCGATCATACAAAATACAGGCACGCAACTTAAATATTACAGTGGGGCATACCGTTTAAACAAAGAACTTCTTAAATCTAGCAATGCAATCGGGTCGCCGTTACCTTGCAAAGTTACGTGGACACCAGGCGTTACACACGAGAGCAAAGTACCGACGCATTTTCACAGTATTATTCTTGTTTTTTTATGTCTATTTCAATTCATATTTGTTTAACGATCGTCGACGCCACAAAATCGTTCCGAGAAACGGCAGACTCGTAGCGCACTAATGAAACTAAGCTATTAGTGAATTATTTTTCATTTCCTCGTCTCTATATCCTATTTTATGGTACAGCCGGATGATTTTTAATCGTTCCACTTTTTTTTTTATCACCAAGTATAAATTACAATGCCGCTCAAAAGACATTCGAAACCTTTACAAGAGAGAGTATAATTTACAATGCTAAAAATATTACAGAGCGTGTACCCAGTACAACGAAAGAAACTTTTCACTCATCTTTATCTCCGTGATTATATACAAGGATCGTGTCGTGAAAATTAAGAAAAACTTGGAACCTTCGAACGGTTTCACCCGAGCGCGTTCCAAGTGCTCGTCCCCTGACGACGTTTTCAGAATCATGATTCGATATTTATACAAACGCGCTGCTAAATGTTACAGCGATAAAGTTTTAGCGAGACTCAAGATATAGTACCACTGTTTATCTTCTCCAGTTGCACGGACTGCGACGAAGGAGGAGGAGGAAGCTGCGAACGAATCGACTTTTTCGGCGGTATCTGCTCTTCGTCGTCTAACGTGTTCGGCCGCGATTCGTCTTCCTTCAAAGGTTTAGTAAACGAGGATAACCGCGTTCGTTTTATCTTTCTTCTCAATCGTTTTGATCCGTCGGGCGAGTCATAATTTGGATCGTTGTCCAAGTCCACCAAAGCTATTACCGCTGATGGCATAGACAACTTGTCAGCTTTGTGATTGACGTTCGGCGTCGAGCTTTTGTTCAGCGGTGACACTTTTCCCGGCTTCTTCGGATTCGAATAAGTACGTACTACCTTGGAAAGTACGCCCGACGAGTCTATATCTACACCGGATTCGCACCACCTGTCTACTTTACAAGTGGGCGTAACGTCGGAGATCCTGAGGCAATTTTTTCCCGTCGAATCGGACGCGGAATTCGAATTAGAATCGGCGTTTTTTTTAGTACTCTTCGCGTCGGTCGAATTGCAATTAAACGGCTTTGAGTGAACGGAACTGGAGGCTTTACTGACGTGGTTGTTTCTCGTGTCTAGAGTAAGAATAGCGACGACTTTAGCGGTTCTCTGCGGCCTCTCGTCGTTGTAAGGAGACAACGTCGCGTCTTCTTGTTTCGCAAACGTTTCTGATACGACCGCGTTCCCGTTCGAGTCCGTGTTCAAGTTTGGGGCTTCTTCTACCTGTGTTTTTGAATCGGAAGACGAATCTGATTTCCGAGCATTCTTATTATTTCTCGACGCGTGATTCGATTTCCCCGAGTTCAACGTGAAATGTAGTCTGGATCTGGTGACTCTCGACTCTTGTTCGAACGTAGGAACTGGCGTGTCCGGTCGTCGTCTGGGATTCGTATTTACATTGGAAGATTCGCTGTTCCTCTTGGACCTAGTCGTAACGGGAACGGCGAAGTCCTTCGTCTCCGACGAAGGTTTCGTCGGCGGTATCGAACTACTTCTTTTAAACGGAGGTGGCGGATTCACGAAACCGTTGTCCAAAGTCTTGGAGCTACGCGTTGTTCGCTTCTCGCACGTATTCTGTTCTTCGTTACTCGATTGCGGGTGAATGCTCGGCATGGATCTCGTAGTCGGCCGGGACGACGCTTTGAAGCAATCGGGCATCGGAGTGTCCGGTCGTTTCGTTTTGGAGACACTCGCGTTGCTGCTCGGAGGTGGCGTAAGCGAGCGAACCGCGCTCGATCTCGTGACTCTACTGTTGTATTCCGTCGTAGGCCGAGGAGTATCGGGTCTTCGAGTCCTGCTCGCTTCCTTGCGAGGAGTAATAGAATGTAAAGTTTCGTTCTCTTGACTCTGTTTCGATTCGCTCGATTCGTTGGACGAGTGCGCGCCCGAGTTCTTATGTTCCGCGTTTCCTACGCCAAGATTTAATCTTGCGCTTCTCGTGATCACTCCGTAAGATATTGAACTCGGTTTTCGAAATTTATCCTTGGTCTCGCTCGATTCAGAGCCGTTAGAATTCGTAGTATTGGAGAAATAAGTATTGTCATCGGTTTTCGAAGTAGATTGAATATTTCCTTTATCCTCGTCGCGCGTGCACTCGTCCGACTTGGAACAGTCCTGTTCACTGACATTGGACTCTTGACTAGAGCTCGATCCTATCACAGATTTTGATTCCTTGCCGCTGCGAGACTGATTTCGCGAGCCTAGAATATTTTCATCCGATTGTTCCTCGTTTACCGAAGTATCCTCTAGGATCGTTTTCGTTTTTGTATCGATGGCGCTGTGCGGTCTCGCGTCGGTCCTCGTACGTTCGTCGTCAGAGACGCTGTTATCTTGTAGTTCGTCCACGGTACTACAATTATTTTCAGATGTTCTCGATTCACAAGATTCTTCGTTTTCTTCGGCAGAATCTCTTTCAGCACTGTCTTGAACGGTCATTTTATTTTTCAAGGGAGTAATCGTCGAATTCCCCGATATACTGATTTCTTCGTCTATGTCCAACGTTATCGAATTCTTCGAACCGTTTGATTGTACAGCGGGCAAATTAGAATTACTGTTTTGCGAAGCCGAATCGAGGCTAGAATTTTCCGACTCGTCGTTACTGTTCATCTCCGGTTCCGAGTTACTGTATCGCTCAGATTTGTCTCGACTCGCGTCGTCGCACACTTTGTCGTCGATCAAACTAGATTCCGAATCTTTATACTGTTCCGACGCGATGGACGAATTGTCCGACTGAGAACACGTTTCCGCGTCTAAAGAATCGCGCACCGATTTTGCATGATTTTGAACCACTTTACAATTCTCTTCGCTGTCGATCGCAGTCCGTTCCGTATCGGACCCTTCTCTCTGAGTCGTACTGTCTTCGTCGTCGGATTTACTCGAAGAATTCGTGATATCGAATTTTCTACGACTCAAACCCGGTGGCACAAAGCATTTCCCCTGCGCTTTCATCCTCATCTCGAGCTCGCGTTGTTTCCGCAGGTTACTAGCTCTACCGCGACACTTGGGTTTTATACCCGGCAAAATCGGACTCACATCTAAAGTCCACAAGTTGATTTTAACGTTACCCCTAGATCTCGTTCGCGGACTGTTCAAATCAAAGTGGTTCTGACTGAACGATTTGTTGGAACGGTTCTTACGCTTCGGATATCCCCCTTTCTCCGAATCGTTCTGATCGTTCATTTCTTCCTCCTCCTCGTCCTCGTCGCCCTGACTCTGACTTTCTGTATGACTCGACTCTTCGTCGAGACTGTCCTCGACTTTGTCTTCCTGCGACTCAGACTCAGACTCGGTAGTAGTGTCAGTATCACTTTCCGATTCTTGAGCACTTTTACTAATATTCTTACGTGAATTCCTCCTCCTATTCGGTGGGAGTTTCTTATTGACTAATTTCTTAGAATTACTAGCACTATTAACCTGATTTTGCGCATCCTCACGTCCAAACGTTAACGGCTTCTCGTCGTCGTCGGCCAGACGCATACGCCTCTCCTCTTCTTCCCGCAGCGCGCGTAAACGATCCAGTTCCCATTCCTTCTTCTGCTCCTCGAGTTCGCGCTCAGCTGCGGCCAGTTGAGCCGAGGAGAACGCGCCTTCCGACTCTTCTACAAACTTCATCGCGTACCGTTCTATCGGCGTTAACTACAAACAGAAGAAGAGATTTTCAATTAACGTCGTTACGAGTTCCCAAACCGAAATGAAACTAGAAGTAATGGAGCGTTCGTGTTACGGAAATCGCCCGGAAATCCTGACGATTTCTGTACGATGCGGATCTTCGAAGACCCGTAATTTCGACGATCTAGTGCCGTAATCCGAAATGCGTGTTATAGGGAAAACCGCGTTAAAGGTGGATGCCTCGGAAGGCTTCGGCCAAGAGTACGAAGTTCACTGCTCGTGAATGGAATCGGCGATTTGCCTCCTCGACCAGAACAACAGGGAACCCGACTCGTATAGTTATAACGTCGTCTCACCTGAGATACCAAGTTCTGCACTTCGAGCTCGGCTTTGCTAACTTGCGCGTCATCTTTGTCTGCGTCGTCCAAAGGTATATTTTCATCGAACTCTGCGAGATCGGCAACGGCTTCGGCCTTGGCAGTCCTTGCGGCTTGAACGTCGAGGTCTTCTTCCGCGGCAGCGAGCGCGCTCTCGAGTGCGCCCATCGCTATTTTATCCTCGACCGAAGATCCTTGACTGTCCTTTTGCAAGAACTTTTCCCGATCTCTGTTCTGTTCCAATACTTCGGCCATTCGAGTCGACGCGTCGTTCTCCGATTGATCGATATTAAAGAGATCTTGAATCGTAGACTGTGAAATAGAAAGATTAGAATAATAAAATACCTCCAGAATAGAGTTCTCGATCGTATAACTTGAAAATACTTACACTTTTGAAGTATGCAGTCGTGAAATTGCCACCCTCGATTGCTACATCTCCGAGCAGTCTCTTCTGGTTGGCCTTTTTCAATATATTTTCTTCCACAGTCTTTTCGCTTACCAACCTGGAGCGCACAAAAGTGTAATTAAATAAATACGTCGAAAGATTTGTGCGTCGTATTTTCGATACGTACCTGTAGATGTGCACGTCTCGGGTCTGTCCGATTCTGTGACACCTGTCTTGCGCTTGGGCGTCCATCGTTGGATTCCAATCGCTATCATAAAATATAACGGTATCGGCCCCTGTGAGATTTACGCCCACGCCTCCGGATCTCGTTGATAAAATGAAACAAAATATTCTTTTGTCCCCGTTAAATCTTTCCATCAAAACCTGCACGATTTTTATGAAACGAAACGTCATTTTGAACAAAGCTATAGAGGATTGACGTTTATAGCGATCGATTAATTATTAATTACCTGTCGCTGATCTACTCTAGTAGTGCCATCCAAACGTAAATATATATGACCATGGTAATTGAGAAAAGCCTCCAACACGTCCAACATCCTCGTCATTTGTGTAAATATTAAAACTCTGTGATTCTCCGACTTGAGTTTTCTAAGGACCTGATCCAACGACTGTAACTTTCCGCAGTCGTACTGTATTAATCTGGGATCGGGGAACTGTGTCATCGTTGCGCTCGCCACTGGATGGAACAACGCTAATTTTGGCGACAACTGACGTTGCAATTCCATTTGCATTCGTCGTTGACCATACAATTTGTGTGGCGGAGGATGCGAAACGTGGAAACGTGGCGTTGGAGCGCACACGGCGGGGACGTGTACGACGAACCTAACATAAATATACAAGAATAAATATATGTTATCCTAAAATTATGGATGGAATTTTTTCTCACCGACGTACGTACCTTTCAAAGACTTCTTTCAACTCTTCGACAATTTGCTCCGTACTTTTAATAGCTTCGGCAAGTGCTTCTGTGCGAGAGAAAAACTGCTTTCTCGTACGCGCACTGTTCTTGGTCGTCGCACAGTGTACCCAACCGTTGTGCCATCGACAAGCCGTAGACGGTTTACCGATTCTCAGTGCCATGAACAGATCCTCGCCATACAGAGGACACGCGGCGCATCGTCTTTCATTAATGTTTGCAAGAAGTTCGAGTTTAGCCTCTCTTCTCTGTTTCCTCTCTTCTTCCAATTGCGGCTGTCGAAACGAGTTACACGTTCAAAATTAGTGAATCTATGGAACATATAGAATCCTAAGTCGGCATAATTACCAAATAGAATTCGGATTTTGGACGTTCTTTCGTTTGTGCTTTCTCCGTATCTTTTTGTGCGTGTCGCGTGACGATGCCGCAACGGATCGGTTGCTGTTGCTGCGGTTGTCCATTACCAGCGGGGGACTGTGCTTGAGAGGCGGTGACGTTGAGCGGTGGTACCCTCATTACAGGTCTTGCACTCGTACCGCTCGCGGTAGTCACTACTCCTCCTATTACTTTGTTCACTGTAGCTGCCGAAGTAGACAGGCCCATCAGAGATTTCGATAAAACCGTTAAACGTTGCCCGCTCATTACTGGAAATGAAACTGCAAATACAGAACCGTGTTAGTCGCAGGCGATTTACGTTACTATTGGAAAAAAAAAGTATTTAGGAGATTTGCTCACAAACACAAAAGTATTATTTCTAGGCATGCGTTTTGTATTATTTAGAATGCATAAAAATGATACGTGAAGGGATCTTAGACGGTTCTCGCGCATTGCTTTTAATAAGGAAAATGAAATCGGTGGGATACGAGCTCTCAATGGGACAAACCTGTGTTAGTGTTTTGTTGATTCGAAGTCAAAAAGATATGTCTACCAGTAGACGTTTGAACCACCTGTGCGAAACTAGGCACGGTCTGAGATTTGAGACAGAATCTTTGGACGGAATCGCCTTGCTTAAACGTGACAGTCTGCGTTGCTAGTCGTTGCAGTCCATCTCTAATGTTCGCATTCCCTACTGTAATCCTCTGTGCATTCGTTGCTGCCGTAGTCGGTGTCACTGTTGTACTTATTGGATTATGTGCTAGTGTCCCGANGTTTTAATAAGGAAAATGAAATCGGTGGGATACGAGCTCTCAATGGGACAAACCTGTGTTAGTGTTTTGTTGATTTGAAGTCAAAAAGATATGTCTACCAGTAGACGTTTGAACCACCTGTGCGAAACTAGGCACGGTCTGAGATTTGAGACAGAATCTTTGGACGGAATCGCCTTGCTTAAACGTGACAGTCTGCGTTGCTAGTCGTTGCAGTCCATCTCTAATGTTCGCATTCCCTACTGTAATCCTCTGTGCATTCGTTGCTGCCGTAGTCGGTGTCACTGTTGTACTTATTGGATTATGTGCTAGTGTCCCGACAGGGATCGCTATTTCCGAAGCAAACACAACAAATACGCTTTACACAAACTGACTCACAAGTGTTAGAGATTATACAATTAATAATGGAAGTTTAGTCAATGTGCTCTCGGTTCTAGAATGCTTATAATACGGAAGACTATAAACAAGCTGGCCCGAGACCAACTTGCTCTAGCACCACTGCAAAAGTGATTACGTGACGTGACTGAGTGTAACCACTGATCGATGATGCACGGGATCCCAAATTCTCAATGTAAATGTACGTGTACACGTTCCAAAAAACAACATCGTAGAACGGAGCTCACCTTTCACGCTGCCTTGATGTTGAACCAACTGTACAGGATATCCCTGCAACTGACCACTCGCTACTTTCAACGTGACGCCTGTACGAAATCAAACAAAATTAATTACATGAATCTTACAGATCAAACAAATGCTAGAAAAGCAATTCTTACCTGGTCTCGGAGTGCTTTGATTATTCGGAGTTTTAATCAGAGGAGACGTTCCAACTTTTGGAGTAGGCAAAATTCCAGCCAAGTTCTTGAATTTGGCTTGAGCCTGTTGTTGGACGGGCGACGGCCTGGCTTGATTAGATAGCCGAACATTGATCTTAATTTTTCCAGGTGGACATCTCGGAGGTGGCTCCGGTTGACTGTCTATTTCCTCAATGAGTTTTCGCGGCGTTTGCAACCGCCTGACTCTGTGCGCCACGAACGCCGTGAGCGTTAGGTCCAGATCGCATAAAAAAAGATTAATACTAGACAGATCGATATGCTGTAAAATGAAATAAATACGTTATACACTTTCCTAAACGTAAAAAAGAAATAATCAATGTCGTAACGAGAGATAGAATCCATACCTTGAACGGATCGTAATCAAGAGCGCTCCATACTAAGGACGCAGTGACAAACTCGATAGCCTCCATTTGAAACGGCGATATAGTAGGTCTTACTTCAAACAAGTTTGGATGGTTGCATACCTTTCGCAATTGCATTAATACGTTAATGACGCTCAACAAATTACCGCTGGCAAGGGTCTCTTTTGTTCTGAGGAGAAGCTATTATATTAGCAACGACACGAATTTTTAAATCACAACGGGTATGAGCTATATTAATACGTACTTTGCCCTAGACATGAAATCGTCATACAGATATCGCTGCCTCTTCGACAAACGACACATGACAACGTGTTCGTACTTTTTCGGCAATTGCTTTTCTACTTCCGTTTTCAATCTCCGTAATAAAAAAGGGCGCAAAACCTACAAACACAATAATTGTAATCGACACGTAAACGAGAAATAGAAAAATTATTATTAAAAAAAAAAGTGTTCCTCCAGACAGGATTCGTATGTCATACACACATATTCTGACACGCGAGTTTTAATAGAGAATCTCTTTTACTATTTCGCTATTTATAAAAAAAAACAGACAGGTGATACGTAATTACACACGTCTGTGTCGGTAGCGAGTACTGGTGAGAGTAAAAGTAATGCGCTTGAAAATAAATTACGTACAAACCTTATGCAGACGACGTATAATATTTTCATTGTATTCGCTGTTTCCTTCTATCATTCCGGTAACGGGATTGCTAAACCATTCTTTGAATTCTCTATGCGACTGAAATACGTTTGGCATCAAGAAATGCATCAGAGACCATAATTCCATCAAGTTGTTTTGGAGTGGTGTACCGGTGAGCAACAATCGTCTGTAAATTAACAATTTATTTTAAACAAATCGTAATAATTGCGAGATCATCTGTACGTATTTACTGTGGTAAATAGTTACCGCTGTGTTTGGAAATTTAGCAATAATTGCCATCTCTGCGATTTGAAATTTTTTATATTCTGAGCTTCGTCCAATATGAGATACTTCCACTTCTTCCTTCGGAAACTTTGATGATCCTGTATGACCAGCTTGTACGACGTTATACATATATGGAAAGCGTTAGGTTTCGTCCATCCTGGAATTAAATAGGACATTTAAAATAGTGCTCTTTCGTTTATTCATAATAGTACAATCGCGGACAGTGAAGTTTAGCCACCTTCGCGTTTGTGTGCGTTCCCTAGCGGGACACATTGAAATTTCGATATATACATACATATTGAAATTTCAATGTGTCCCGCTAGGGAACGCACACAAACGCGAAGGTGGCTAAACTTCACTGTCCGCGATTGTACACAGTAATGCATTGTTACCTGTTCTCTTTTGTTTTCGTTCCTTCTGCGTGCCGTAATAAGTTAAAATCTTGAATCCCGGACACCACTTTTTGCATTCCATTTCCCAATTGAGCATCACAGATGTCGGTACTATTATGAGATGAGGGCCCCAGTTACCCTTCTCGCACGCCAAGTGTGCGAGTAAAGCGATTGTCTGTATGGTTTTACCCAGACCCATCTCGTCTGCCAAAATTCCATTTAATTTCCTATCGTACATCGTCACGAGCCAGTCCAATCCTATGTGTTGGTATTCTCGAAGCGANCAGTAATGCATTGTTACCTGTTCTCTTTTGTTTCCGTTCCTTCTGCGTGCCGTAATAAGTTAAAATCTTGAATCCCGGACACCACTTTTTGCATTCCATTTCCCAATTGAGCATAACAGATGTCGGTACTATTATGAGATGAGGGCCCCAATTACCTTTCTCGCACGCCAAGTGTGCGAGTAAAGCGATTGTCTGTATGGTTTTACCCAGACCCATCTCGTCTGCCAAAATTCCATTTAATTTCCTATCATACATCGTCACGAGCCAGTCCAATCCTATGTGTTGGTATTCTCGAAGCGAATGTTTCAGAAGAAACGGAATTTTTGTGACAACCTGAAAACATATGAATTTCGTTAAGCGACTATTAAAAACTGTTTCTTCTTGATTCGTACGTTTCGAAGAAATTGTCGTGACAATTTCTTAAAATAAATTAAATAATTTATTTATCATAAGAAAGTATCACTGTTACTCTGCCTTTCTGAAATGATCGTGTGCAAATTATTGTTACACAATCTTGGATAGAAAGGCCTCTGTAGTAATTCACTACTACGAGAAAGAAATGCATCGAAACTTACACTGGTGGTAAGCAACGTGTTTCCTTTAGGTTGAATACTTTCTGCTAGTGCCGCTACATTATCCATTTCATCGCGAGCATTAGAATGATCCATTTCCCCAGCCTTGTCGTCAGTCGATTTTTCCATGGATATATCTTCCAACAGAGATTTGAGCCCGATATCAGCTTCGTTATCAGATTGGGTTTGAGACTCTTCTTCGACTTCGTTATCGCTTTCCTCGCTTTCACTTTCGTCGTCCGTGGACTCTTCATCGTTTTCTTGGCCCTCTTCCTCTTTTGCACTCTCCTTATAAAAATCTAGACAAATTAATAAACAATTATGTATTAAAATCGAACTATTACATGTGTCGTGTCATTGGCGACACGTTTTATTTTCAGACAAATGCCTCAAGTTACATCAGGGAATCGGAATCAAGAAATGAAAACCATTTTTCGAACCATCAGGATTGGTAGAATATCATCATTAGTGCAAATATATACAGGTACTTGTATAAGGAGAGTCAATTGAAATGTTTACCTTGAGTGGACTCTTGTTCAATGTCCATCGAAACGTCTCCCACGTTCCCATATTTGGCCATAAGTTGATCGATAGACATTTCGTTCTCGGCCTAAAATTACCAAACTCTTATATACAAAATTCTTTTCATTCTGAACGCATTTAAAGAAACACGTGCGTACTTTGAGATCATCCAATTCTTGTTTATAATCCGTATTTCGCTCTAGTTTCTCTTGTTCCATGATAGTTTCCTCCTCGTCCGAGGATTCATCCGACGCGGCAACGAAATCAATGTCTCCGTCCGCTACTTTTTCGATCTCCTGTTTAAAAAAATGAAATAGTCGCCATAAAATACAAAACGATTAAATTATTGAAGCTGAGAAATGTTAAACATACTTTTTCCTTAATTTCTTTCGACATAGGTGACAAGCTTTTGCTTCTATTTTCCAAGTAGTCTGGAGGTAATTCTTTTAAGAGGTCCTCTAAAGGTATTTCCGATTCTTTTTTCAACAATTCAACTTCTTCTTTATGATTCGTCACGGATTTCAGTTCCTCTTCTGCTTTCGCTATAGTTTCCTCGTCGTCGTCTGAACTTTGATTAGGTTGAAAGTCCTCTGCATTGACAAAAGACAAATTGAAAATACAACGACAAAAGAAGAAAGAAGATAAAAAATTAATATGCTTCATACCATCGGAATGAGATTTCCCAGGTGGAATTGGAGAAGAAATTCGAGAACTATTTATAGAAGCCGGTATGCTTTGAGAACCTTCAGTTTTATTAAGGCCCTCCGTCAACCAGGTCGAATATTTTTCCGTTTGACCGACAATGAAATTCAAGTGCTGATCCAACGCTTGCTTCCTCTTTTCTTCGAGCCTTGTTTGTTGCTTGTATTCCACCAACTTAAAACATATTGAAAAAGAACCAAATAAGATATTTATCGTTGATATATCATGTAAATGTCCTGCACCAATTCTTTGATTATACCGCGAGAGTCAATACAATCATACACAATGAGCAGACTTTGCTGTTCCCACAACGAGCACACCATTTCAATTGGCATACATTGAAATTGTCGGCTTAATAGTGTGGGGTAAACTTTCAGTCGATTTCGATCGTTGACTCACCTTCTCCACGTTAGTCCAGAAAGTTTTTATCTCTTTAGCGATGAACCCTGCGATCTTCTTCAATCGAAGCTCCTGTGACTTTTCGGCCTTCTGAGCTTGAATCGCCTTCTCCTGGAAATACTTTTGTACCATACGCGCGCACTTTTTCGCCGCTGCTTTCTTCCATTTTCGCTCTTGAGCAAAATCGGCAGCCAGCCAGACCATTTCCTCCAACAAGTAGTCCCAATGCGCCTTCGTACGAGCTGGTTCTTGCACTTTGGGCAACCTCCTCTCCGACCACAAGCCTTCGCGTTGCAGTTCCGCGATCCTCTGCATAACGTACGCTTCCTGCTTTGCTTTTTCTACTATTTGCTCTTGATTATTCGTGGTATCAGACGTAGTAGTCGCGGTGGAGGCAGGTAACTTGACGAGCTTGACGACAGGTTGTGCGGATAAGATGGCCGTCGAAGATGCTCTTGTCGTAGCAGTAGTAGTAGTAACGGTAGTAAGGGTAGCATTAGTAGTGGTGGTAATAGTTTCGGTGAGGGTAAGAGTAGGGGTGGTCATAGTGGCAACAGTTGTAGCTATTGTACTAGGTTTGTCCGTCACTGGACTTGCCACAGTC
Source organism: Ceratina japonica (assembly GCA_019453355.1). Taxonomy (NCBI): domain Eukaryota; kingdom Metazoa; phylum Arthropoda; class Insecta; order Hymenoptera; family Apidae; genus Ceratina; species Ceratina japonica. The sequence goes on along the minus strand of SMSR01016032.1, from coordinate 55,476 downwards.
GTTACAGGTTTTGGGGAACTTGTAGCTATTGGAGCGTTACCTGTAACAATGAGGAGGCGATTTAANAAACAGTTGTAGCTATTGTACTAGGTTTGTCCGTCACTGGACTTGCCACAGTCGTTACAGGTTTTGGCGAACTTGTAGCTATTGGAGCGTTACCTGTAACAATGAGGAGGCGATTTAATGGACGAACGAAAGTGGCAAAAAAAATTCTTATAGAAAATGTGCGTATATCAACAGCACTTCTTTGGTCGAATAGCAAATCGCTAAACGATCTTACATAAGCTGTGAGTTAATTTACCCACAAAGAGTGACTACTTCAAGATAAGTAAGTTTAAAACAGTCGTCGGTGTGGGTTTATGCGAACGACGAGTAATATTGTAAAAGTGCGTAAACTCGAACGCAGGTGGAAAACGACTCAGGGAATGAAAATGACGAACAGAGAAATACAGTTAAATATAACAATTATCTGATACTACGAGAAACATGCGACTCTCGTATTAGATTTATTCAGCTGAAATCATAATAAAATGTTCTACTGATAACGCAAAATGTTTGATACAACGCAATCAAAATTAAACGACGCTCGATCTCTGCATCGACTACTCGTACTTCTTTGATCGCTTCTCTGCTCGATCCAACGAGTAAAAGCATTTGGCAACGGCTAAATTCGAATTCGACGAGGAACAGAATAAGCAAATACTTTGAAAAAATCATTTCGGAAATGAAAAATGAATGGATCTAAACATTGAATGATAAGCCTGCAGTAGTCACCTATAATGAGCGTGGGTGCTAGAGTAGAAGTAGGTGGAGGGTGAGCAGTGACTGGTGAAGATTGAATTGGTGCTCTGAAGGCAAACACCATGCCATGGCGGCCGCCTTGAGGCCTGCCTGGTATATGTCCTATTATGCAAAGTAATTATTTTGATTTCATAAAACATACTCCGTGACACTTGAATTTTTTTCCTAGTATTGTGTATTTTTGTGGAATTGTTGGTGTGCCTTCTAATGGTGCATTTAGACCGAACGAACGAATGCTCGTTTGTCTCTTACTCCAAATTCGAGCAATGAAAACGTCCTTCTACGAATTGTCAATTCCCACACGACGAGCATGGACGTTTTTGGAGCGAACGAGGATTTGTTTATTTGATCTAAACGCACCGTTCTGAGAAACATGATTGGTGCCGAGTAAAAACCATATTTCGATAGGAGAGAATGAAATTGCTGTAGTAGAATGACGCACCTTGCTGGCTAAGTTGGGCCACGGCGGCAGGCAACGTTGTCGACACTGCGACCGGGGCAACAGTAATTTTGACTTCTGCACACTGACTCACAGGAACTATCGTCGAAACTGTTGTTGGGGTGGTGCTCGGTGTTAATGGAATTTCAGTTATTGCTGGCAGTGGCGCTGTTAGATCTTCGTCGTCGTCTTCCGGATCTAATCTATGTTGTCGTAAAAAATGCAGATATTGAGGTGTCGGCGGCCTTTTCCTCCAAGTCTGATAATCCATCATGTTGCCCCCGGCATGGAGGAAGAATAATTCTGATGCATTCTCGGCATATTTCTCTCGTATTGCACGCATCCTTTTTATTTTATACTCCATAATCCTCCTCGTATAACTCATTGCGTCGTCGGCACTCATAGTTGGTACCTCAGTGGAATCCGCCAACTTGAGCTTTTTCCTGGCAGGCGGCGATTGCATGGAAGCCTGAGAAGACGGGGTGACAAAGAGATTTCCGATTGACGTTCGAACGAGCTTCGGAGACGTTGTTAGAACAACTTTAGGCGAAACTTGTCTGCCAGGGGAAGCGAGAGGCGAATTACTCGCACCTGCGATTCCCACACTCGTACACGGAGGTGTCCCACTGATGTTAACGATTCTTGTAACTCCGACTTGTTGAATGCTTGCATTCGTCGTTGCATTGTTTGGTAGAACCTGCAATCAGATAATAAGTACTTGAGTCGTTCGAACTCGTTGTACAAGACGTTTTAGAAAACGTAGTTGAAGTGTGTACCTGTGTGAGACCAGGAACCTGCGAAGTAATAACAAATTGCTGTCCAGCACTGGTGGTGAGGACATTGAGTCCTTGAGCAGTAGCAAGGACTTGTTGCAGATTAACAGTTTGTTGTGGTGTCCCTCCGCTACTACTTCCATTGTTTCCTCCACCCCCGTTCAGGGGCGGTAAAATAGGTGTAGTCTGCTTATCACTCATTACACTAAAACACAATTCAGTAACATTTTTCTTCTAATAAAAGTATACTATAATAATCAAGCATTTGTTCTCTGAGGAATGTTCCGAGGTGATTTCATTATTCTATACAGAATTTTCATACACAGTTTGCGTTCGAAAAATTATTTATTGAACCACACATCGATCACAACAGAAATATGCAATAGAGCAGTAATTACATTTGTGAAATTTATTATTCAACGTATACAATAATTGAACAGAATTATAATTCTCAATTTTAATGTTAAAAATGTGAATTCATCAAGAGAAATCTGCAGTTTATTATTCGTGTTAATTATTCATACAATCACATTAATGAAAATAAGGAGATGAAATAAAATAATAATAGCAATGTTGTAGATATATATTCACGTTCAGGCTACGCTAACGAGATATAACAACAAATACCTAAACAAAAGAAACACAAAACAGAAAAAAAAGCTGAAAAAATGTATCGACAACTTCGAGTCTTGAATTGTACACGTGAGATTATAAAATTTCATTATCCGAAGTAGAACTGTCCCGTAATAAAAAGTGAACGTACGAAATTGTTAATCGGACAAAAACATGTGCAAGAAACAACAAACTCGAGTCTCTCGGATTACCAACAACAGTTTATTTTTCTGATTAGTCGAGGCACACGAGCGATTTATCGTAAAAATCTCTTTGGAATGTTCACGTCCAGGGTTTATTCCAGCCGAAATAATGGCAACGAGTCGAAATAAGAACGATAATTGATTTGTGAAAAAAGCGCCGAAATCAAAATTTCTCCCTCGATCTCACCGATACACCACATCGGAATTTGTAAAACATGCATAATGCGTAGAAGAAAAAATACGCAGAGAAACCACGGCATCACGAATAGGAAAACTGTACGCGGGATCGGCTGAACGTCGAAATAAACGGTGTCATTTAAGATATCCAAAGATTGTAACGAATACGTAAACGTGCGATATATCAAGCGTCCGGGGCGTTCAAGTTTTCTCAGGAGAAAAATATCGGTTTACGTCGGTGCAATAGCGATAATTGTTCCACCAGCGGTTCGGCCAGACCTTCTCGTAGCGAAACGACCGTTTTTCCGTCCGTTCGAACGGTAACACATCGGGGAGAAATACGTTTTTCACAATTGCGTCAGTGGAACCTCGCGGCGATACAAAGGAAATTTTTCGTCCGCCATATTGGCGTTGGTCTGATAGGAGGGCGGACTTACCATAATGTAATCACAAAATTCTACGACGTAGGCGAGCCATCCACGAAAATAATTGTTACACCCGTGATCGACGAGCATTAAATCGCAATTAGGTACCTCACGTAATGTACAGTGCATGAGCTATATCTAATATTTTACAGAACATTTTCGCTCGACTCGCTCAAGGACGCACACACTTCTAAACATGGCGACGGCTCCCGACAAATTTCGACCGCGACCAGGCCGAGAGCTGCTGGCTACTTTACGTTTACACAAGCCACGGAGAGATGTCGCTCCGACCGCTCGCCGGGTCTGCGATTGGTCGAGCCGGACCGGATACTTGGCAACGTGGCAGCGTCGAACAGCTCCCATTGGTCGACGGTAAAAATATTAAAAGGACCCCTTTTCCGACTAACAACTCAAATCAGTAACTATTATTCTTGGAAGTAAAAGCATTCCACAAAAATCTGCTGTCGCAGGCACGATTAAATCCGCTACTATTATTAACGACTGGGCTGTACCATTTATTGCTTCGAGGCACGGACCAGATTCGTTAACAATTTTTATAGAAAACGTTAAATTACTACTGCCCGATCATTACTTACACGTATCATCGTTTACTAAAGATTATTCACAGAATATCCGATAAAACAGAGTTTAGAACGTCTGATTTAGAACTGTTTTCTAGTACGAACTTTGTATCACCTTTTAACGACGATTTTATGGAATCCAGCAACCGACGAATATGGGCATACATACACTACGAATAGCATTACATCATTTTAGATTCCTGATAATAGATACAAAGTAGCGAACGTTACGATTCGGCTCGTTATTCAAACAAACTGATACCGTAGAATTATATTGCCATCTCTTTAAATATTTACAGTTTTTGCTTACAGCCGCCAACCACGTGGTTCGTCTACTCGGTAACGCATTAATTAAACATTAAATGTTAATTTCCAGTTCCTCGTACCAATTCTTTACGTTTAAAAAGTGTTTGTAAAATAATCTATCAACGAAACGTTCTGTTTGGTAAAATTTGTATGAACCCGACACCCAACTATATACGTTGAATACGGTTAATACGAATACATACATGTGTACGTATCCATCTACATCACCGTCTACGTTTACGATCTATACACCTACATGGAGATTACACCACGTGTCTATTAACCAAGTTTCATTGTAACGTTAATATTTTTGGTACGAGAGCGAGTAAAAGTGTACAAGAAAAGTTCTTCCACTTACTTTTTCGTCGATCTTCAGGTGGTCACCTTTGGCATCGGCCAACGTGTCTTTCCCTAACCAAATTCGTAGAGATACACGGCCACGTAGCGAACACATGCGCACGGTCCAGCGAAGCAACGTATGCTAAGCACATTTTTAAACGCAACGTCTCGACAAATTTTTACAGAGAAAACTGAGAAAACCGTGGTCGAATTTATAACGGATCGCGAGTGAATCATGATCGAATAACAACTGCAATTTAGCTTACTCGGACGTATCGCACGTTTCTCTGATTCTACTGGATTCCGATACTAGTGTGCGTTAACGAGGTGCCCCCGCGTGTAACACGCACAATCGTGAGAATGACGCTGAGGTCATTTCGGTACTCGGCTCAGCGCATCATCTTTTGGAGCTACATATGTATTCACTAGTACATTAGCACTGAGCCACGTAGTATGCCGCACGATTATTCCGAGTCTCTCTTTACACGGTAAAATAAACTGACGGATAAATTTTATTGATCCAGTTCAAAATAATACGCGGAGTCTCGGAAAATCGTTTTTACATAATCATGCACACAATATTTATTCTAATAAAAATAGTTTAAAGCATTCCGGAAGTTTATACGTTTGATTTGGAGATAATAGATTCGAAGGTAGGAACGTGGTCAATTAAACATTATTTTACAAAATAATGTTTATAACGTTTATACGAAAATTTATAATTATTACAATAATTAAATCCGTATAATTTAATCCGTGATCGATTGACAGTGAAACGTTTAATCAAATATGACAAAATTAAGTCCAGAGGTAGATTCAAAATTATCAAATGTTGTGATAGTAAAGTTACAAGAAAAACATATTTCTACTATTAAGCAGTTTGTGAATGAAGATTCGGAAAGATTGGCAAGATTCACAGGATTGTCGGTCAAAGTACGCATTCACAAATTTATTAGTGCGCGTGAAATTTTAATTCGGGAATTAAATTTACAGGATATCTTTGAAATTAAAACAAATATATTTATCAAGTTTGGAGGTAGAATAAAGAGTGGCTCTGATGTGTATGAGATAGAACAGAACAATATAGTTTCTACTAATATACCAAGGTAATGTAGAACGAAATGATATTTATATAGTGCCTACTTTGTCAAAGCGTTAATGTTTCAATTGAATACAGTTTAGATGATCTATTGAAAGGTGGCTTATACCCTGGCCAAATATATGAAATTTGTGGCTTACCTGCGAGTGGAAAAACTCAATTATGTTTGNAGCGGAATCTCGGAAAATCGTTTTTACATAATCATGCACACAATATTTATTCTAATAAAAATAGTTTAAAGCATTCCGGAAGTTTATACGTTTGATTTAGAGATAATAGATTCGAAGGTAGGAACGTGGTCAATTAAACATGATTTTGTAAAATAATGTTTAACGAAAATTTATAATTATTAAAATAATTAAATCCGTATAATTTAATCCGTGATCGATAGACAGTGAAACGTTTAATCAAATATGACAAAATTAAGTCCAGACGTAGATTCAAAATTATCAAATGTTGTGATAGTAAAATTACAAGAAAAACATATTTCTACTATTAAGCAGTTTGTGAATGAAGATTCGGAAAGATTGGCAAGATTCACAGGATTGTCGGTCAAAGTACGCATTCACAAATTTATTAGTGCGCGTGAAATTTTAATTCGGGAATTAAATTTACAGGATATCTTTGAAATTAAAACAAATATATTTATCAAGTTTGGAGGTAGAATAAAGAGTGGCTCTGATGTGTATGAGATAGAACAGAACAATATAGTTTCTACTAATATACCAAGGTAATGTAGAACGAAATGATATTTATATAGTGCCTACTTTGTCAAAGCGTTAATGTTTCAATTGAATACAGTTTAGATGATCTATTGAAAGGTGGCTTATACCCTGGCCAAATATATGAAATTTGTGGCTTACCTGCGAGTGGAAAAACTCAATTATGTTTGACAATTGCAGCCAATATTGCTTTAGAACCTCGCAATCTCGTAAGATATATTGATACAAAAAGAGATTTTTCTGCTTCGAGGATAGAACAAATCTTACTGAACAAAAACTGTGATGAGCAGGTACATGTAATAAGTGTGCAACTGCACTGTGCAACAGTCGAATAAAATATATTTGTATTTCAATTCTAGATCAAGAACGAAACTATGGAACGAATAAGAATATCTTGCGTACACGACTGGCAACAGTTGATCGAAGTTTTGCATTCCTTAGCATTTCATTTGAAGGAAGAGAGGGAAAAAGACTGTCGCACGAGAATCATAATCATTGATTCCCTACCGGCGATCATTTTTCACCTCTCCCGAGACCATAAGGCCACGACGATTCCACTAAATCGTTTCGCAAATATATGCCATTTTATAGCAAAAGAATTTTGTTTGTCGTTCGTAACTGTTAATTTGATCACTCAATCTCAATGGGACAAAGACGTTGTGATGCCTAAAGGGAGCACGAATTCTAATGAAATTCTTCCAAATTTAGGAAAATACTGGGCACGCGTGCCTAACACGAGATTATTGATAGAAAAAATGGGACTAGCGGGCAAAAGACTTTCGATTTGGAACAGTTCCCAATTGGAAGCGAACCTTTCACGTAATTTTGTTATAAGTGGTTACGGTGTTCATGTTCGTAAATAAATCCTGTATCGATAAAATAAACGTGTACTTTGTATTCCCTCGTTCCTCGATGTGCAAGAATATAAACGTCGGTTAAAATAATAAAAATAACGCTGATGTAACTCGTGCTTCGTCTCGTACCGCTAATTTCAAAAATACCACGCCGTGGATAACTTCCGGTAACGTTCGCGTTCGCAGCATTGCCAGATTTTGTACAGTCAGTAGCATAACAATTTATAATGGTTATATCGAATTAGTGTTTGTTAGTATAATTCTTAATTGGTAAGAACGATGGCTTCCTTGGTTGCGGATTATGGAACTTCCTCGAGTTCGGAGAGCAGCGGAGATATTTCGGACGGTGCAGATGACAGGTAAGCTTTCATCGATATTAGCATATTTTCCAATCGTTTGTTTTGGACCTCCGTTTAACCCATCATAATTACGTAAATTTTAACTATCACCAGAGTTATTATCATGTCATTACGTTCGTACCGTTCAATTTCATACGAGTACACTAATTATTTCATTCATGCAGTTACACGATTAACATCAAATACGATGTGTTTTCACGTTCGCGTTTTATACTCTTAATTAACGCAATTTCTGTGTTTATTAACACGATTCTGAACATAAAATCACAGTTTAATGCGTACACGTCAGATTGATTTTGTTCTTTGTAATCTGATATTGCCCAACTCTTAGTTTTAAGGAAGAAGAAGAAGAGGACGACGAGGAAGAGGAAAACAATGAAAACGGTCAAGAGGTGAACAGATCATCTTCCAAAGAGAAGCTTCCACTACCGACTCCAGATTTTAATGGATTGCCTACTATGAAAACCTCTGTCTTCTCAAATCCATTTGTCGAGGCGGAGAAAGCGAAGAGTGCGATTCTCGAGAAACACGTAAAAATGACTCCTACGCTGGACGATACGAAAATGATAAACGGCAGGAAGATCTGCTGGAACTACAGAAAAGGCAGATGCAGGTTTGGACATAATTGCACCTTTGCACATGACTCTGATTTACATCGCACGGCAGCTGAATTAGAAGCGATTCGAACACCACAAGAAACAGTTATTTGCCAGACCCAGTATAACGGTCAAGTAGCTATTAACGACGACGACGAGATCGATCAAGAAAATAACCAAATGAATAAGCGTAAAAAGAGGCCAGGATTGAGTCAATCTTTAATACCTAGTAAGAAAGTCCTAAAAATGTACAAAGCACAACAAGCTAAAGCCATTAGTAGGTAAACGCAATTGTTTCGAGCATAGAAATAATATTTACGTATAGTTGGCCGATGCTTTGAAAGAGAAACAACGTATAATTTACACACGTGCTATATAATTTAAATGAATTCGTACGACTGGGATTAAAGTTGGACGAGAAACGATAATCAAAAAGCATCGAGTTTACAAACGAAACGCAATGTCAGTTTGCCAGAGAAAATTAAAATGAACATATGCTTCCAATATAAGCGAGTATGATGAGTGTGGATCGTGCTTATTTCGAAATCGATTGAAAGTTTCAGGATTATTTAAATATTGTCAAATATTTATAAAAGAACTGTTTGTTATGTATATAAAGGATAGAGTTTAATTATATAATTAATACTTCCAGGGACCTGCGTATACGGATCATAATTCATTACGTCTTGCATGCATATAGCTGTATAAATGTATTAACTTGTCCAAGAAAACGTCTTCTCGATATAACATATGCGTCGATATTTTGTTATGCAATTTAATTATCCGTGTGTCTCTCTTTTATTAAAGAAAGGGAGCGACTACTCGAAAGTTTTTCCATATTAAATTCCGATGTAATCGTAAATATATATATATTTGGCGTATATACTATTTAATTGAAACGTAAAAAGTATACCGGCAACTTTGATAAACATTTTTAGATACTGTACAGAATAAGAAGTATGTATCGTCCATGTAAAAGTCATGTATGTAAAAAAAAAGATTATGTACGATATTGTCGATACTTATTCTCTCTCGATGAAATTGATTAATCCAATGTTTGTGACTTGGATCTATTAATAATACCAAAAGAAAATCAATTACGCTTCCACTATGCATTACATTTTACATAACGTCGTGTAAGATACGCGCTTATACATATTGTACAAGTGGAAAAAAGTATTATCTATATTAATTCTGTTTTAATGGAATCGTCTGTGTAGCTTCCCTTTTATGTGATCTACTTACCCAAGTATTTTTATTATTTAATGCAAGTTTTCCCTCGATTACGTAGCTATTTCCCGTGTAATCCACGTTTTATTAGCTATCACCGAGAATCGAACATGGGAACACGCCGAATCAGAAATGTTTCGGTATAAATCTATCGAACGACAATGTAAATTTGTAAACATATTTTTATTTCGTGTAGCAATCGTTTTGAGAAAGAGAATTAAGAGGAAACACTAATAAATCTTAACGACCGAGAAAGCTGTTGTTTCTGCTCATCGTCTCCCTAATCATATTGCCAGGACCTCGAGGGATCTAAATGATTACGAAATGGTAGGCACATGACATTTTATTAGATAATCATGGATACAATATGAGTTCGGATCAATTATACGTGGTACAAGTGCATTGATAACTGATTATTGCATCTTTCATTGAAAATATATATTTATATATCATTTTTTTTTATTTCCGCGACAAAACATTTCACAGGCACTTTGTCTTTAAATAACGGTAAGTTTGTGACAAACATATGTAAAATAAACGTATAATATAATCATCACAGTTTACGTTCACCAAGTTATGATCAACGATNTGAATTCGTACGACTGGGATTAAAGTTGGACGAGAAACGATAATCAAAAAGCATCGAGTTTACAAACGAAACGCAATGTCAGTTTGCCAGAGAAAATTAAAATGAACATATGCTTCCAATATAAGCGAGTATGATGAGTGTGGATCGTGCTTATTTCGAAATCGATTGAAAGTTTCAGGATTATTTAAATATTGTCAAATATTTATAAAAGAACTGTTTGTTATGTATATAAAGGATAGAGTTTAATTATATAATTAATACTTCCAGGGACCTGCGTATACGGATCATAATTCATTACGTCTTGCATGCATATAGCTGTATAAATGTATTAACTTGTCCAAGAAAACGTCTTCTCGATATAACATATGCGTCGATATTTTGTTATGCAATTTAATTATCCGTGTGTCTCTCTTTTATTAAAGAAAGGGAGCGACTACTCGAAAGTTTTTCCATATTAAATTCCGATGTAATCGTAAATATATATATATTTGGCGTATATACTATTTAATTGAAACGTAAAAAGTATACCGGCAACTTTGATAAACATTTTTAGATACTGTACAGAATAAGAAGTATGTATCGTCCATGTAAAAGTCATGTATGTAAAAAAAAAGATTATGTACGATATTGTCGATACTTATTCTCTCTCGATGAAATTGATTAATCCAATGTTTGTGACTTGGATCTATTAATAATACCAAAAGAAAATCAATTACGCTTCCACTATGCATTACATTTTACATAACGTCGTGTAAGATACGCGCTTATACATATTGTACAAGTGGAAAAAAGTATTATCTATATTAATTCTGTTTTAATGGAATCGTCTGTGTAGCTTCCCTTTTATGTGATCTACTTACCCAAGTATTTTTATTATTTAATGCAAGTTTTCCCTCGATTACGTAGCTATTTCCCGTGTAATCCACGTTTTATTAGCTATCACCGAGAATCGAACATGGGAACACGCCGAATCAGAAATGTTTCGGTATAAATCTATCGAACGACAATGTAAATTTGTAAACATATTTTTATTTCGTGTAGCAATCGTTTTGAGAAAGAGAATTAAGAGGAAACATTAATAAATCTTAACGACCGAGAAAGCTGTTGTTTCTGCTCATCGTCTCCCTAATCATATTGCCAGGACCTCGAGGGATCTAAATGATTACGAAATGGTAGGCACATGACATTTTATTAGATAATCATGGATACAATATGAGTTCGGATCAATTATACGTGGTACAAGTGCATTGATAACTGATTATTGCATCTTTCATTGAAAATATATATTTATATATCATTTTTTTTTATTTCCGCGACAAAACATTTCACAGGCACTTTGTCTTTAAATAACGGTAAGTTTGTGACAAACATATGTAAAATAAACGTATAATATAATCATCACAGTTTACGTTCACCAAGTTATGATCAACGATGAAACAGTTTTCGTTTCTGAATCATATAATTTTAAGTGAGGAGAAAATTGAAAAATTCGACACCTTTGTTCAGATGAACTAAAAGGTATTCCCAATAAATTTAAGTACCTTTGGACTCGAAAAATTCTTACAGAAACACCTGTTAAATACTAGCGTGTTTGACAATTATTTCGTCACGACTACGATACATAATTCTGACAATACTGTGCAACAGTACAATCGTTGAACTAGACCGCTTCTTCGACCAGTCGACGATACGTTTCGTTAAGAGATGAGCGAAACATATAATTTATCTCGACGATTTATGAGATCCTTAATAAACGATTTACTTGGAAAACTTGTAATTATGCCTACAGAAGGGACGAAAAATGTCTTCTACGGTACGACGTACGAATTAAAACTTGTTTACTCTAGTGCAGAACAATATTTTTCTATCGAGACGACGTTAAACACTTGCTAAAGGAAAGTTACACCGATCGTACGTGTTTTTGAATAATTACATATCTGGATACGTATCTCGTATGCTATCCGCTATGTGTATTTTGTATCACAATCGTTTATAGTAATGTCCTTAAATAAAAGGTTACAGTAAATACTCCGAGACAGAGAACGAAAGGAGAAAATGAAAAATGAAGCAAAGCGATTCAGATGTAAAAGTACTTAGCATATCGATCGACGTCGATTATGACACTTTCGAAGTGTGCATAAAAAATCATTCATAAAGTAGGTATCATAGTTTTATCGAGTTTAAGTCGGTGCCAATCGAGTACTTTGTCTCCCTTTTGGAATTATTTAAGTAACTTGCCTCGTCGCTTAATGCACTTGCCACTGCGTTTCTCGCGTCGTTCTCAAACCCATCGCACGCCTTTTTACTAAGAATTGTTCAATGTTTAGCGCTCTCTCGACTATTGCTCTCGACGCGATTTTGTTCAATAAATTTCGCGTCACCATTCGCAACACTGTGGACACCATTCTTTACGCCATTCACAACTTTATCTACACCATTTACAGTGACACCGTTCGTTCTACGATCGACCCCGTTCATCTGTTTCTTGACCAACGTATCTTTCGCTTCGACGGGCGAAATATTTTTCTTATCCTTCGATCCAGATTCCGTCAAGCCTGCAAGAGCGTAATCTATACAATATAAACAGAATTAGTCGTACATCTTTATATACGTATAATAATTTGATAATAAAAAGAATGGACGACAACGTACCGTGTAAATTGTGGCAGTATTTATTGGTATTATTCCATTCCTCCCGCAAGCTGAGATTAAACATGCTGTAATCTGGATTTCCAGTGACCTCTTTTTCGATTGTCAGGAACTGTGGTAATATGTTCTTGAGCTCGTCTCCCGTCAGAGCCGTGTACGTCTCGAGCAACATTAATCCACGGCATCTGAAACCATATCAAGAATTTTTTGATCGATTTCTCTAATTCAATCGTTTTCCACCTAACCGATTTCCTATGTTTTACCTCGGGTGAGCCGGTTCTCTATATATATCTAGTTGGAAATACTGATTGTTGATGAGGAAACAACGTCGGCGCTTAAAGATGGTGAAATGCGAGTCGTCCCGTTGCGCGAGCATGTTCAAGTAATCCCGGTGAGTCAACTGAGTCTTGACTTCGATCACCTGACCACACATTTTCGGGCGCCGAATCGTGTGAATATAAGACCAGTGGCCTGTAAATAGAAAATTGCATGTTATGAAACTCGACATTTAACGCTGTACGCGTGTTTGCGATTCACGCACCTTTCTGACCACGTTTGCGCAGGCGAGCCTGCATTTTAGGATTGTTGCTTTGGAGGTAGTTGTGGACGACGTCAAAGTCCTGGAACGGTGGGAAGTCGGAGTCCGGCGGCAAAGGACCTTTGACGAGGAACTTGACTTTGCGACTGCTGGATCTCAGTCTGTCCCCGATGTCGATGCCCAGCTTCTGGCACACGCATTCGATCATGCGACAGATCTTCGACTCGAAGTCTTGCGAGTTGTCTATCACGTCGAAATAAGGATGCCCGACCCAGGCGGCAGCTGCTTTGTAATCAAGTTCCCTGGCCAGCACGACGCCTTCCGACCGGCACGCGTGATCCTCCGTCGAGTAAAAGTCTTCGGCTCCGTTCGCCGCCGAAACCATGTGGATGATCTGATTGTATCTGTTGTCTCGGAGCTCGACGTTGTTCCAGCCGTTCGAGGCCATCATCAGTTCCCATTTATCCTTCGAAATAACTAAAGAGAGAAGAGATTAAGTCGAACGTTCATAAAAAGGGGTACGAAGAGATTGAATTCGACTTACATGCAGAGGCATCCATAGCACCGCGATCACAAATGATAAGGCAATTTCGCGAACAGCTCTCGCCCAACTGGAAGAACGTATTCTCTATCTGTATCATCGTGCGTAAAAGGTTCTCTTGAAATTTAAAGCCTGAAACAAATCGAAGTAGACGATAGCGAATTTAGATTTACTCGTATGCAGGAGATAAGCCTCTTCAAGAGTCGCATCTATACGAGTCAACGCGAGATCTACTGGAGCGGTCACAATCACGTCTTTTTCCCTCGCAATTATTTATTTAATAGCAAGCGATTAATTGATCAGTCGTACGTTTAGCTCAGCTGCACAGATAACCGACAACGATTGCATTATTTTTTCCCACCGAGCAAGTATGCAAAGCTACCATCAATTCTTTCCTACCTGATCTCGTTTCAATGTACTTGGCAAAGATAACAAACATCGTGACGTATTACTACGTTCGACGTGAAAGTCGTAATACGTGCGACGATGAACGGTTCAACGAGGAATGCGATTACGATCTACCGGATGCAAAGAATAAATCACGTACTTATCTAGCTACTGATAAATACGTACCACCGATCACCGTTTCCTAACGATTGTTATCGTACTCGTCGATGATCCGAACACGAATCGATGGAGGGTAACGCGATTTCATCTAACGCTCTTTAAACGATACTTCGTGGTCTCTTATCTGCGTATTTACATTTATTTCAACTCTAGTCGGTCTGGCTTCTGATACGGACGGAGAATCCCACGGCGAGCGTTTCGCATGTGTTCCACACTCGTGCCCTCGTATATAATTACGCATGCACGCGCATCTGGCCGAGATATCGCGCAGCGTCTCAGACGAACCAATTATTTGCACCATGTGCGCGAGAGTTCTCGTCGCGATACGTTCTCGTTATCGAATCGGCGAAAAAATCCAATTAATGAAACAGTCGGAGACCTCGGCAGAGTCCAATAATCCTCGGTCAGTCGACGTTTCCCGTCCGCGTTATCAAGTCCCGACCGAACTCGTTTTCCGGCANCAACAGTCATCCTGATTAACTAACGTATGCGTTCGCCTCGGATCCGCTGAAAAATGTTTTGAAAAGTTCGTATAAAATTTTCGAGACATCTAGCGTACCAATGACTTGTGCGATATAAATGGCTGTACCTAATTTACCAGGTGCGGCGCGATGACACGCAGCAGGGATATCGAATCGTTCTAGCAAGGCGACCGGCCCTTTTTGCCTTTGTCGATGTCAAACCACGCTCAGAGATCACCGCGAGTGTAAAAGAAATAACAGTGAGAAGAGTAAAGAACAATAATATCGACGGTCGACGATCGTACTAAAATTACGTCGTATACTTTATTATTTTTTTTAAACCAGAACGACGTACTCTCGGCGCGTAATCTCTGTTACCGTGATTTCCCATCGCTCAGACGTCCTTCCTCGTCTCAGTCGCTTTTCAAGGGGGTGGACACGTCTAAAACTCACCCTCACCGGAGTCAATCTCCAAGACCTCCGGCCACTTTGCCTCGGCATTGTCCGATCTATTCCTATAACGCCGCTGCGGAGTCTTTGCGACCGACGGACGCGATCCGGATCCCTTTGCTAGAACCAACCGACCTTGAAGACACTCGCAGTTCGATAAGCCTGCCTGTCGCGCGTTTCATACCGCGGCTTATCCCTTTTCCCCGTCAACGATTTTAATTAAATCGTTCCGCGACGATCGATCTACGTCGCCACCGAGATTTTCCGTTTATCATTGAAATTGCCCGGCGAGTCCACACGCGAACTCGTCCTGTCTCTGCGCGACACCGAACCTATCGATTCCCCTTGCAATTAGCTACTGTACTTTTCTACTGCTCGCACGACAAAAATTTCGGTCGAACCCAACTCGATTCCTACGATCTTTTTACTTTGAAAGAAACGTATTAGTCGATTCGTCACGATTCTGTATAATGAATCGAGCGGCGGAGAACGCAGGCTTGCAAAGAGTAACGTTACGAGGGCCGAAATCGAGAAGCGAAATAAGAGAGACGCGTGGCTTCGGAGGAAGAAAACGGAACTGTCACACGCCTGGTAGATACTGTTTCTCCATGCGGGTGAAAAAAAAGCAGAGCCGCGGCGCTTAATTTCAGATGACAGAGCTCTCTTCTCGCGATCCACGAGATATTCGATACTCTTTATTTCCGTCGACTATCGACGTTGGACGACGCGAGTAACTTTCGTTTAGCCAACTTTGAGACGACGCTTTCAAGCCTGATTCAATCATGTTCCCCAGTAGATTTAAATGGTTCACGAGGTTCTGCGTCATTCGAGACCTTACTAAAACGGGTTTCAGCTCTCGGTCAACGAAACTTTTTACGTAATTTCGTGGCGACGCAAGAAAAAACTATAGAACGAACAACTGCGCCGTCGAATATGATTTTACTGATCGCGCAAATTGGTCCCGGCCTGCCGCGTCTCGTTATAACCGGAAAACTTGTTAATTGTCGCCGGCCGACATTAATTCTTAGGCGCAGTCTGACCTTGCAAAGATCGACCACTAAATCTATTAAAAAAAAAATAAAAAAAAAAAAAAAAAGAAGACGGAACGTCTCGCCGGATACGGACTCGTGATATCTCTGACTCGATCGCTGACTCGACCGCTTTTTTGCCCGCTGTTTCATTTGCATACGGAGCTGCGTTTTAAGTGTACCGGCGCGTTGGGAGTGTTGGGACGAGTCAGCGCGCGCGTTCTCCGATAAATTGTTCGGAAACAAAGAAAATATACGGACACGATACAAAGGGAGGAGCGCGGAGGCGGACAGACGTATGTATAGAGGGTCTTTGACGAGCGAATTACTTGTTGCTGGCCGTCACAGTTTTGAAAGAGGGTAAGGCTGCGTTCGAGTAAACTGTTTTGATCCGCGGCCTCTTTGAAACACAATTTCGTTACCGCGACAGCTTCCGTCTGCCGTAGAATTTGACGCTTCAAAAGCTACCGGGGGAGACCGATACGGCCTGCCGCTTCTAAAGTTCTCTTATTAACGTTCTCGCAAAAGGAGTCTTTAACGAAACGCGATTTTACAGTCTACGAAATGAAAAAAGTTTAAAAAACACCCGAGCGTTCGAGACAATTGGCTGGTTGCGAAATCGTATAATAAACGGTAATTGGCAGCCGGCCAGAGGGCGGTAACGGTGACAGAGAGGAACCGACGATCGGATGGACACGTCGAATATGAATTTATTAATAAACGGTGCTCTATAACGAATTTATTTCGATGCATCGATAAAAATATAAAACGCATCATCGCGGCCGACCTACGTTAACCAACCAACGACTTCTACCACGCATTACGCATAGCTACGAAAAACGATGCACTCTAATAGCTGAACCGAGGATTTCACGCATCAATTTTGTACGCGTTAAACGACCAAAGGAATTTCTATCTAAATCACATTTTTTAATCGCGGGAACGTTTCGTTTCGCATAAATGTCTAGTCCGACGATGGCACGAGAAATCGACTGCGCATTTTGTCGTTAATAAAATCGACGTTTCGATCTTCTGCACTTTCTGAAGAAGCCAAAAGATGGATTTGGTCTCGGGAAGCCTGGTTCGTATCGGTGTTTCAAGGCCACGGATTAAACTCGACAAATACTTTTACGTAACCATAAGCCAGATAGAATTAAATGCGTCCAAGTAAAGAAAAAATAGGTCCTGCTCAATGCTCGGGCAACTAGAATAGAATTTACATCAGAACTAAAAGGTTTCGTCGTCGGTTAGCTCGAGAAACCTGTTGGACGCTTCGAAAATGATGAGACCGAAAACTAGCACTTGAATTTCGATACACGAGACGCGGTCTGGCAAGATACATACATCGAGAATGGCAACGGTGTCGCAACGAGACATCGTACATCCGTACACTAAATAAACGTTAATAAACGATTCGCATTTCTAAGCGGAGCATGCAATTCTGATTCTGCGTTACGTAATTTCATCGGGAGTATTATTGTCCCATGATTAATTTCGAGGGTCGTGGCACAGAGAATTCGCGCGTCTTTCGTCGTTGCGGCAGCAGGACTCGTCGGATCAAACGGTCCACGGAGCAACGCTACTAAAAATATTGTCGTCGTTCATGGAGCAGGAAAAATTAACAACTCGGCCAAATAATTACGGGATACGGCGGCGAGACCGTGGATTACATTACAATATGAAATGCTGCCGGATAAATTGGGTCGCCAAACAACGAGGGAAGAGAACCTGCAGAGAAACGTACACTTTCCGTGTTATTTCAGGATTTAAGCACGTACCCGCGGCGCGTGCAGGTATACGTTTCATTGTCGGGTAAATTTCCACGGAAAAGTTTATAAATAATTTAAAAAAAAAACGCGTTTAGCGACACTTACGCGACGGCGTAATCGCGTACGTTATGTAATCGATCGGTCGAGTAAATTTTCGAGTAGACCGAACCGTTTTGGTGAAATACGACACGGTAAACGTTTCGTTTATAAGCAGTACTATAATTGTTCTGCTCGTAATTAGAGATTGTTAATCCTGGAGTAAACCACGTAACAGGTGACCTATCGGATAACAGTTTATGAACCAGCCAACGTTGATTAATTATAGGAACGTACAATTTAAATACTTGTACAGTCGACCGATAAAGATAATGTAAAGTCAATTTTTATAGTTAATAATCGTGTACTGGTACGATGAAATTATAAGTCTTCCTCGCCGCTCGACGGGCAAAATTTGGTCACGGTCATTTTTCTATTATTCTTGGCGTTCTTCTTCAGATTTCACGAAGTGACGTATCTATGTGTGAAGTTGAGGAAAAGTGTTGTTCCTGTTACTTTATTTTTGTTAAGAAAAATTTACGGTTTATTATTAGAAGAGATTTATGAGATAGCCAAGGAAAAGGCACTTAGGATTATTTATGACAGAGAAACGTCCCTTAGGATTATTTATGACAGGGAAAAGTCCCTTAGGATTATTTGTGACAGGGAAAAGTCCCTTAGGGTCATTTCTGACAGGGAAAAGGTAGGGAAAACAATAATCCTGAAGGACAAGGCAGGTAAAAATGAAAGTATTCGAGGACTGTACGGAACAGCCCGAAGAAGGTTGTGTACACCACCATCAATCAACCGCAGGGCCTGAGGATAGCAGGCTCAGCTACGACTCGACCAGATACATCTCGAGCGAGTAGTAGAATTTTGTAATTCTTCTTTTCCGAAAGACAGTTTTTTTTTAGTTTTCTTAGTACGATAACTATCGTAATGTGTTCGTTTAATTTTGACCCGAGTCCTATCCTTATAATAAGACACTATGGGATGCGTGGATCGTCCCGTGTGATCCACGTCGCTCGTTCCAAAACGCGATACTTGCGTCTCGTGACTCGATCGCGGCTGCTGCTTCGCGGGAATCTTGGCGAGCTGCCGGCTTTAGTTTTACGCAATCGGACGGTTAAACGACGTTATACATTGGCTATTATTCTTTGGCCCACCCGCGAACTACCATATCTATAGACTCCGATCCACGCTCGATACGCTTTTCTCGAAAAATTAGACAATTCTCCGTCTATAATTAAATCACTTCCTGGTCACATGTTTCAATGTGCTCAAACGTTTTTCTGCGAGGACTCGAGGGAATCGTTGATAACAGGCTATTGAGTTATGCAAGATGACGTAACGTTGCGTAATTCGAGACGAATTCGCCGGGGAAGATCTATTCGAACGATCGATTATTGATACGAAGGGAATTTCCGAGCGATTGCGTACGGTCCAGCAATGTCCATTCATTCGTACCTAGCCCAGATTTGTTTCGATAACGAAACGATCTTATCTCTAGTTTTGTCTCCCTGAATAAAGAAAAACACGATCGAGAGGGACCTCGCCAGATTTCCTTCCGTATCGTTTTGAGAACCGGTTTACTTAAGATTTCAAACTCTTATCAGAAATCTGGGACTCGTATTGTTTTTTATTTACTCGTCACTTTTTTGTCGACGAAAAGAAGGGGGGATTTTTTTTTTAAAGAAGGACGCGGACGAGGTAATTCGAGGGTGTCGCTGGGCACGGATAATGGACTGTGCGACGTTATCACACGGCAGTCTACGCATACGCAACGATATCTGTACTCGAACGAGGTAGGCAAGGGATGAACCGAGGGCACGAGAGAGGTGCTCGTGCAAACCGTCGATCGATACCGCCGTGACATTGTGTCTCCCCGTAAAAGCCCCCGTATCTGCTGTCATAATCTCGGGAGAAACGCGTCCTCCTCGATTTTCAATACGTCGACGCTAAACCGACCGTACACCGGTCAAATAACAATTTATAAGACGTAAAAAGAGACCATATCGTTGCCATATTATTAAAGTCGTAATCGTTATTTAAGCCGCTTCTGAGCCGACGTGTTCACCGGTGTCTACGTTAAATTGCGCACAAACGTAAAACACATATTAACATAGTATATTAGTATGCAAAAGCTGTCGGTACGTTTAACGTTAGGTTCGTCTAAAAATAATCGTTTACTTTGCACGTTCGAAAACGACTGCAAAGTAAATCTTGCGCGTTCGATCGACTTTAGCTAAGACCGCAAATGCAAAAGTGTAGGATCTTGCAGCTGGGCAACGTCCTCCAACCATTTGTTCTCTATCGCGGTTATAAACTCGACGTAAGATCTACGTCGGTTCGAATATCGGCAGACGAACAACGGTAGTCGACGAAACGCGAGATATCCGACGTGCGCCAGAGCGAGTTAAACCGTACGTAGGCGATGCTAAAGCCAGAGAAAATGAAAAGTCGAAGTAGACTTACCCTCTTCAGCGTTCAGGTCTGAAAACTTTATGCCGCCGCTGAAATGGAAAAAGTATATGGCCGGTGAAACAGTTGGTAAATCAAAGTGGTAGAGAATTTCGCGGTGGCCGCGTTACTCGGAAAAAACGGGCGAAACGGTTTTCTAGTGTTCGAATCGATGGAAATCAGAAAATAAACCGAGACAGTTACACCGCGATCCCTTCTCGAAAGGAATCGTTTTTTATCGGCATGCCAGTGACACTAGAATAGAATCATGTAGGTATCTATATAAGGACGTTCGTCGAATTAGTGTTCCCGTAATAGTGCGCGCGTAACGTTTCTCCGAGTCGATTGATTATCCTTTAGACGAATCGTTTGTCGCGATCGGTATTGCATACACGGCTCATGCGATTCTGATCGGCTCTGATTTCGATCAACAAAGGACGTCGAAGCGCGAGTTACTCTCGCGTTTGCTTTTGTCGTTAGCCAGAATCGTCCTACGTTATTTTGATCAGTGAACACGATGTTCGTATCTGCCTGAATTACAACGTGTAATCGTACGGGTCGGACAGCGAGAGGTGACGAAGGTACCCAGGCGGAAGTCAAACGTACGGATCAAAGTCGATTCGGCAACGAAGAGTCAAACCGTTTCCATCGACTCGTACCAATAAAGGGCGCGAGTTTGATTTACGAGATCGAGGGAAACAATTTTTCGAAACAGGAACCTTTGAATTCGTACGGAGGACTTTCGTTAGCTCTTTACCTCCGTTCTCTCGACTGCCCCTAGGAAAGTTATCGTTAATTGCATACCTGAGCAGCACGGTCGCTGTCTCGGGAACACGGAACACCTGAAAAAGAAGACAACCAGCGCTCTATCGAATCCACATCGAAGGGTGATTACCCCAAAATTCAGTTCGTCCAATTCATATTTCTCGTCTCGCGATTGAACGCGACTCTATTCATACCGCGGATATTATCCTTGCTATGCGAATGAACTCGATCTCGACTCAAAAGGAAATTCTCGAGGATAGACCAAATTGGGCACGTAAAAGTACGGAACGACGGTGTCAGGGCAAAGACTTGATCAGAGAAGATTTTACCAAGATGAATCTGAAATTATTTTATCTGTAGCACAAAGATCGAAGGAATGCTTGCCGAAACTTTCGGAACACTCATCCTGATTAATTGCACGACGTAACTTTCTAATTAATCAGAGGCTACTGAACTGTTTGGGGTCGATTCAGATTAAAATCATCGTTCAAAGANTTACGAGATCGAGGGAAACAATTTTTCGAAACAGGAACCTTTGAATTCGTACGGAGGACTTTCGTTAGCTCTTTACCTCCGTTCTCTCGACTGCCCCTAGGAAAGTTATCGTTAATTGCATACCTGAGCAGCACGGTCGCTGTCTCGGGAACACGGAACACCTGAAAAAGAAGACAACCAGCGCTCTATCGAATCCACATCGAAGGGTGATTACCCCAAAATTCAGTTCGTCCAATTCATATTTCTCGTCTCGCGATTGAACGCGACTCTATTCATACCGCGGATATTATCCTTGCTATGCGAATGAACTCGATCTCGACTCAAAAGGAAATTCTCGAGGATAGACCAAATTGGGCACGTAAAAGTACGGAACGACGGTGTCAGGGCAAAGACTTGATCAGAGAAGATTTTACCAAGATGAATCTGAAATTATTTTATCTGTAGCACAAAGATCGAAGGAATGCTTGCCGAAACTTTCGGAACACTCATCCTGATTAATTGCACGACGTAACTTTCTAATTAATCAGAGGCTACTGAACTGTTTGGGGTCGATTCAGATTAAAATCATCGTTCAAAGAAAGATCGGCTCGTGCAAGAAGAAAACTTGTAGGACCCTTTCGTATAGGGGTGTCATCTCTTCGTCAAACGGAAAGCGGAATGAAAAAAACAACAGAGTATTCTTACCTTCCAGCCCATATTCTCGAAGAACGTGCACAGCCGCGTCTGTCCGGTCGTCTTGCCGCCGCAAGGTCCTAAAAAATACGAGCACAACGATTCCATAAACATCGCGTCATAATTCATTAAATTAGTTTTAAAAAATCTGCAATCGAAATGCAATTTCATCCGGATATCGATCCTTTGAATTATTTTCATTCTCGGAGACACGTGAACTCGTTTATTGGTCGCGGTACACGATAAAGCAAGAATTTAATGATTAACGAAGTTTTATTTGACAAGCATTTGGCACGTCGTTCTCGTTATGACAAATGCTCATGGACGAAACGAGAGAAATTAAAGGATGGGATGCATTCGAGATGCACTAATGCGCTCCAAGTGCATTCGACCCTTGTTCTCGCACACGCTGCCAAACAGCTGTACGCTCATTGACTCCGTAACTGGTTTAAATTGTTGCACGCTAAACTTGATTTCATCAAGACGCAAACATGTCTTACGAGATTAAGTACCACGTGCGCATCTTGCCTCAAACATTTTTCATGAATTTGATCGTTAGAAGAAATATATAACAAAGATTAATGACTGCAGGAATATTATAGGAATACAGAACGTGGTGACACGAAGCTGTATTGTTACAATAAGACGCAATTTTGGAATTGCGATCGCAATTGAAAAATATGACGAACGAATACACGTTTAAAGTCGTAGTTACGCAGAATGCATTTCGCATCAAAGTTAGATGGTTCTATCGATCGAGATTCATTGAAAGTTAAGTGGCAGCGTTATCTCGATACGTTTAACACCAATGTGTGTGCAATTGATAAAATAATATATTTAGTTGTGATAAAGAGATGTCGACGGCTGGTCGAGATACGATCCCGAGCGTCGTTACAACCAATTGCGAGGGTCAAATGCGTTCATGTACTGGCACTAATGTGCGATTGGAAATGATCGTAAACATGGATCGTTGATCGTCGAGATCCTTTATGGAGGTCGATACTGCGAAGAACAGCCGCTCTATTTATATCCCATCGATCACACTTGGCTCAATCGGCGACGAGATGTGTAAAAAAATCAAATAAATTGTCAGCGGTTGCATTTTCGCTTACTTTAGACCTACTGCGACTACGTCCTTTTATATTCATTCTATTTTTGATCCCTGTCTTATTGTCCTCGATAGTAGCACGTAGCATGAAAAAGAAACTTTTATATATGTCATGTACCGTCGTAAAGTGTTCTATGTAAATGTTTCGAGATATACGTTTTCGGTACGTTAAAATTAGATGTTTACTACTGTCGATATTTCTAAGGTTATTGGATCTGATTATCCGAAATTACGTTCTACTCGCGTTGTTCTTTCCGCTAGTAAAATCGATTCGGCAAATATTTGCGTACAGGTGGAAAATACGAGCGATGGTATAATCGATCACGAGAACTACGCAATTTAGTAACAAATGTCAGCAAATAACGTGCAAAATGATGTCATGCTTTTTACTACAGAGCAAGGAATTTTATCAGTATTTTTATAGCATATGAAATACGTGCGCGTAACGACGAAAAAACGATATCAAACTTAATTTCCTTCGTTTTGTTCGTCTGCGAAACAGAGTTCATGTTTCGAGTATTAAAGTACAACTTGCTCGCGAACACGTGGTACTCTCAAAAACCGATTCTTTTACGTCGCATTCTATTTTTTAATCGAGAACGCGCGGAAGCATCCATTCGAGTGAACAAATGATTTCGGAGCGGAATTGCGGTGCACGGGAAGCATGACAATAGTTGGCCAGTAAAAGAGAAAAATAACTCACCTCCGGTGAGCACCACTTTGTACAGTCGCTTCTGCTCCATGTTGAATGTTGTGTATTTTTTCAAGCCCTTTTCCCGCAAGTCCACGAGGTGCTGCGAATCGATGTCGACGGACGGGTGACGAGGAGAGATGGGTCCTCGCTCTGGCACGTGAACGATGTCTACAGTTGGAACCAATACTACATAAACACCTCGCCGCACATTTCTGTATTCCGCGGAATTAAGTACGTCGGAGACATGGAAACTGAAGCGATGATAACTCGGCGCAGAAGGACAGTGATCTGCGAGTCGGGCGAGCAACCACGATCTCCTGCCTGCTGATGTGCTCCGATGGACACTCGAATGGGGGAATGGGGGAACTGTTTTCACATTTAGAAGTATACTTTGGTGCATGGACCTGAAGGACGGTGCATAGTCGAGGGGTTTTCTTCCTCAAAACGGAAGGGGGAAACAACTCTGTTTGAGCCCGCGCGCAGAGCACCCTACAGTGGAATGTATGTATTATAATCCGGCTAGCCAAAGACCTGTCGAAGCAACTGGGCAATTTTTGACGCCCTCTAGGATATATTGCGGTCGACATGAGAAACAGAAGGTGAAGCAGTCGTCGGTGCTGAATCGTAAAGAATGGGCATAGGGTAATAAAAATACATATAATATTTTGCGAAGTAAGAACTTTAATTATTTGTCCTCCAAACATGACAATACAATTGTTTCTCCTTCCCCATGCTAGATCCTTTGAATGTTCTTCTGTAAAAATGGAAAAGTGTTTAAAAATCATACGTATGAAGTAATGAGACTAAAGCTCGTATTAGCGACATACTTACCACTGTTTATTAACGAATACTCCATCCCTGTGCTGTGTCCTTTGGAAATGACGCTGTAAAAATGGAAAGGTATATAAAAATCATATGTATGAAGTAATGAGAGAATAAAGCTTGNCAACGCACGTAGCATGAAAAACAAACTTTTATATATGTCATATACCGTCGTAAAGTGTTCTATGTAAATGTTTCGAGATATGCGTTTTCGGTACGTTAAAATTAGATGTTTACTACTGTCGATATTTCTAAGGTTATTGGATCTGATTATCCGAAATTACGTTCTACTCGCGTTGTTCTTTCCGCTAGTAAAATCGATTCGGCAAATATTTGCGTACAGGTGGAAAATACGAGCGATGGTATAATCGATCACGAGAACTACGCAATTTAGTAACAAATGTCAGCAAATAACGTGCAAAATGATGTCATGCTTTTTACTACAGAGCAAGGAATTTTATCAGTATTTTTATAGCATATGAAATACGTGCGCGTAACGACGAAAAAACGATATCAAACTTAATTTCCTTCGTTTTGTTCGTCTGCGAAACAGAGTTCATGTTTCGAGTATTAAAGTACAACTTGCTCGCGAACACGTGGTACTCTCAAAAACCGATTCTTTTACGTCGCATTCTATTTTTTAATCGAGAACGCGCGGAAGCATCCATTCGAGTGAACAAATGATTTCGGAGCGGAATTGCGGTGCACGGGAAGCATGACAATAGTTGGCCAGTAAAAGAGAAAAATAACTCACCTCCGGTGAGCACCACTTTGTACAGTCGCTTCTGCTCCATGTTGAATGTTGTGTATTTTTTCAAGCCCTTTTCCCGCAAGTCCACGAGGTGCTGCGAATCGATGTCGACGGACGGGTGACGAGGAGAGATGGGTCCTCGCTCTGGCACGTGAACGATGTCTACAGTTGGAACCAATACTACATAAACACCTCGCCGCACATTTCTGTATTCCGCGGAATTAAGTACGTCGGAGACATGGAAACTGAAGCGATGATAACTCGGCGCAGAAGGACAGTGATCTGCGAGTCGGGCGAGCAACCACGATCTCCTGCCTGCTGATGTGCTCCGATGGACACTCGAATGGGGGAATGGGGGAACTGTTTTCACATTTAGAAGTATACTTTGGTGCATGGACCTGAAGGACGGTGCATAGTCGAGGGGTTTTCTTCCTCAAAACGGAAGGGGGAAACAACTCTGTTTGAGCCCGCGCGCAGAGCACCCTACAGTGGAATGTATGTATTATAATCCGGCTAGCCAAAGACCTGTCGAAGCAACTGGGCAATTTTTGACGCCCTCTAGGATATATTGCGGTCGACATGAGAAACAGAAGGTGAAGCAGTCGTCGGTGCTGAATCGTAAAGAATGGGCATAGGGTAATAAAAATACATATAATATTTTGCGAAGTAAGAACTTTAATTATTTGTCCTCCAAACATGACAATACAATTGTTTCTCCTTCCCCATGCTAGATCCTTTGAATGTTCTTCTGTAAAAATGGAAAAGTGTTTAAAAATCATACGTATGAAGTAATGAGACTAAAGCTCGTATTAGCGACATACTTACCACTGTTTATTAACGAATACTCCATCCCTGTGCTGTGTCCTTTGGAAATGACGCTGTAAAAATGGAAAGGTATATAAAAATCATATGTATGAAGTAATGAGAGAATAAAGCTTGTATTTCCGACATACTTACCACTGTTTATTAACGAATACTCCATCTCTATGCTGCGTCCTTTGGAAATGATCCTGTAAAAATGGAAAAGTATTTAAAAATCATACGTATGAANATATACAGGGTGTCCCAGAAAAAATGTTAGAGCCGAAAATGGCAGGTTTGGAGTTTTGGAGGGTTATTCCAAACAACAATTTTCTTTTGCAAAATGCAAAGTGAAGCATGGTTTTTGAATTATTAACGAAAAACACTGACCAATGAGAGCACGCGTAGAGCCAGTGTCCAGCCACGGATAGGTTGGCTCGGGTCATGACGCTCGAATGTGGCTCAGCACGGGTCCTACACGTGCTCCCATTGGCCAGTGTTCTTCGTTAATAATTCAAAAGCTATGCCTCACTTCGCATTTTGCCAAAGGAAATTGTTGTTCAGAAACACCTCTAGAATCACCTCTCTTCAGCTTTAACACTTTTTCTGGGACACCCTGTATATATAGTCAAAGGGTGCATCCCTGGGTGCATCATTGCATGAGTTCATTCTGGTCATCACGGGTTACGTTGTCTAGCAATCGCGTGGAGGCTTTTGGCGGCTTGCGCTGAAACAGTGATATAGATCACTGCACTGAAATCATGCTGAAATCATGACGAAATGCATTGTGGTCGTTGCGCGGTGGGTCTGCGCATGAATGCATTATGGCCGCCACGCATATGATTTTCATAATAGGAAAGAATTGAAGAAAAGCAGTTTATATAACACGTTTTTATCTTACCATCGGTTAATATACATATATGTACATATTTCAATTGTAAATTACAGCGACCCTCACATACTATAAAATATTTCCACTTGTTTTCGCAACAAAATTAATTTACAACGTTTGCTTCTGTACCCTCGCCGAAAAACCGAACGACTTCTGTAAAATATATTTATTTTCGCAGAAGAGTATTACATTCTTTCGTTTGTACAGATATAACCAAAAGCTTGTCGTTAACGACTTACTCTTAATATTTCGGCTCATTTATTTATCGGCAGGGCAGCTCGAAATTTCTTGCTTACAATCTTTTTTATTGCATCGACTGATAAACAATTAGTAAATCCGCTGATGAATATTCTATGAGCAGACGTGAGAGTATCGATATATAATAAGTATTTTATCGCAAATGTCGTCCTGAATGTTCAAAGAAACGAGGACAATCGCAACGCAGAATACTTTCACTGCTATTTTTTAATAAGATGAAAGGCAGAGAGTAGAATTAACGTCCAAATCGTCAAACGAGATTCCTCGAAAACCCTTATCTTCTGAAAACGTTGTGCACCGCAGTCACAGTACACGTCAGTACACGACGTTTCAGATTCGAGACACATTGTATACACTTGCATGATTGCTACAAATCTTCGAGCACGTATCAATTACAACATTTACTTGACTTTGGAATTACGAAAAGTACCGTAACTGTGTAACTAGTACTTAATCAGTTGTCCATATAGTAATAAAAATATGAAATGTGCAAAGAGAAATAGACTGACTCGAGAGCTTATCAGGTTGCCTGTATTAAGTTCCCTATTTACAATCTATTTTTAATACTCGCGCCTATGGAGTGATTTCTTAAATTTATGATAAATAGCACCGGGTAAAGAAACAGCTTTCGCTTCTATTTAAACGTAATTCTTGTATGCCAGCCGTTGATCGATCACATACAGAATTTTAATTTGTCTAATTTTAAGGCAAGAGTTCCGTCGCGTTTCACACAGACTCGCACAATTTGACATTCCCATTTACCGTCGTTTTGTTCTCTCGAGTTCTCTTTCGATTAAGTTGAGCCCGATAAACATATTTATGTGATGTACCTCTAAATACGTTGCATATTTATAACGAAGTGTAAATTTTTTAATTGGTACGCAAATACATATATCGTCTGTTCGATATCGAATTCTATGTTCAGACGATCTACGAATGCAAAGAAAGGCAACGTTATACATCGCTTTGTCTCGAAATCGAGAAATAATAAACTGCGTTATAGATTCACTTAGATCTGTTAAACCGTTATTCGCGTTCATGGGGTACTAATAGGTACTACGCGTATTAAAAAAATAATGTATGATTAGACGTTGCGTCTTTAATATCATTGTGTCGTTAATATCATTGTCGTAAAAAGGCATTTGCAACGGAGCACTTTCCGCGGTCAATTTATCGAAATTAGACCGACACGAGTAATCGCATCTTCGAACTTAAATGAATACAAATTTATGTGATGTATTAATGTGATGTCCATCGAGACTGAAGAGATCGTGTGAACTTATATCGACTAAAAATTTGTGTGCAATTTGTACTGTCGATCTGTTTAAAAGCATACTCTAAGCAATTTCCTTTTAACGATTACGCGTCAGTTCCTGTTCTAAAATAAATTATTATTTATTGCAAATAGGGAAAGACATTGCACAATAATATCAATGTCGTATGAAATCACTTTTCGTCATACATAGTCATCGTTGTACAAAACGAGATAACGTTCGTTAACGTCTTTTTTTTTTACACGTCCTTGATTTTGCCTCGTTGATCCGAGATATTACGCCATTCGTTAGCACACGACTAATTTTGTCTAATCGTAAAATTCATTCGTTATTACTTATTTACATCTACATATATATACAAAGATATAATAAACTTTAATGGAGGACGTCTTGCAGTGCGAGCAAAGAAAATACAGTATGATCCTCTCCCGTTCGTATAGAAAAATGTACAATTTTTTTTTTAAATTTACACAATGCATAACACGAGTCATTGAGCATGTTTGCCAGTAATATCGTACGACATCTTTCATCAACTATAAAAATCTCTGTTAAAAGTTTAGATTGAAAAGTCGTGGATCGATTAATTAATGAAATTTAAAGAAAGAAAGACGTAAGGCCAGAACGTGACTCGGAAAATACTTTGTATAGAACATAGGATATAATAATCCCTGTAAAAAGCGGAGTAATAATGGAAAACCTGTGTCATTCGGCAGCGATACTTTGTGTAGAAGAAATTCCACTCGTGACTTCCGCATCCGTTACGGGCCTAAATAGATTACATAATAAAATGTTTTTACAAATTCTTCTCTATACGTCGTGTAATTGGATGATATGAGCAAACGAATGTAAAGAAATAGATCCATTGAGAATAATTATCGTCTTCATTGGCGAACGTAGCGCGTACACATGTACTCGTAAAGATATCGTTAATAAATTATGGCAATAACATTCAACGATCATAATATCCGTGCAATAAATAATTGGTAACGATGGTCGGAGCGGTAACGCGTTAAACGTGCAAACGCTAAAGACGATCTCTTATATATTATTCTTCGTACCATTCGAGTCTCCTCACGAATTTCAGAGGTACACCCATGTGAAGCAAGTCATCCTGTGATCTATATCTGAAGGTCGCCGGATAGTAATGAATCAATGCTTCCCAACAAATCTCCGATAANGTGATCCATTGAGAATAATTATCGTCTTCATTGGCGAACGTAGCGCGTACACATGTACTCGTAAAGATATCGTTAATAAATTATGGCAATAACGTTCAACGATCATAATATCCGTGCAATAAATAATTGGTAACGATGGTCGGAGCGGTAACGCGTTAAACGTGCAAACGCTAAAGACGATCTCTTATATATTATTCTTCGTACCATTCGAGTCTCCTCACGAATTTCAGAGGTACGCCCATGTGAAGCAAGTCGTCCTGTGATCTATATCTAAAGGTCGCCGGATAGTAATGAATCAATGCTTCCCAACAAATCTCCGATAATTTAGGAATCGTCAGCCAAACGGAATGGACCTCGTCCGTCCTCACAACCTGTAACAATTTTCCAAAACGATTGTAACGACCATGCCAAAGTCGACGCAGTGAACGAAAACGATACGAACCTTGTTGTCTTCTTTAATGATACCGCCGAACGTGTACATTCTTCCTTCTGGAGTAAGAGCGGCAGAGTGGAAGTACACGGGACACGGCAATATACACTTTCGTAAACATGTCCATTGCAAGAGTTTCAAGTTTAATCTCCAAACGTCAGAGAATATGTGATCTCCGTTGTACCCTCCGGAAATGACAACGAACGTTACGCCTGTTTTTGCGTCCGTGTATTGTACAGAACCATGGCAACGTCTAGGTTCCGGTACCCCATAAATATTTTTGTCGTTATAAGTGTTTATCGTTAACCATTTGTTCGTTTCCAAATCGAACGCTGGAATTTCCTAATCATAAAATGAACAATGAGAAATAAATCGACCGTAGTTGAAACAACGAAATTATACAGAACTTTACATACAGCAAAACCAAAAGCTTCACCGGCCGTCCCTCCGCCCAATACGTATATGAGCTTTCCATCGAATGCCAGTTCGTGTCTGTATCTTCCCGAGGGCTCGTTCTGATCTCTCCCAGAGCATATGTAAACGGCTTCCCAGACGCCGTTCCTGAGGTCGAATCTGTGAATGTCGCAAGTATATTCGAATCCTGTGGTACCACCGACAGTATACAAATATGGACCGTGGCAAATTAAAGCTTGCCCATATTGCGGTTCGGGTAGATCTCCCCGTGCTTGAACCATGTGCATTTTCCCATTCTCTATATTGCAAACATAGAGGCGATTGCTGCAGCTGTGTCCAAATGGTACAGCAGTTCCACCATAAACTATTAGGACATTGTTCCGTAAGATCACTGCATTAGATGCTAATTCATTGGGCATCTTATTTCTCCCTGGCAATAATTTCCACTGTTGTGTAACGAGATTGAACTTCCAAACTTCTTTGAACAGTGGTTTGGTAGACATCCATGTAGAATCGTTCTGCATTTCAGGATCGGAATCGGTGATACACGGATTGAAACCACCGTAAGAATACAAGTTTTTGTGATCGCAGACTATTCTGTGGCCACTTCTGCCCTTGGGCCGTTCCGCGCTCTGGACTTCGTGTTTCATGAACACAAACGGTTTGAACGTATACATGTTTGCCTGCCCAGTCGAACGCACGCTTTCCAGAGAGGTAGTCCGAGAACGTTTCTCAAAAGTCCACTATGAAATTTTAAAAAGGTCGCTGCGAAAAGAGCGTGCGGAGCTCTCGTACATAACGTGCCAAATAATTTCGCGTGAGGTTTACTCGTCGTCGCGTTGCGGTTCGTACGTCGAAGTAAACGTCTCGCTACTTCGGACAAACGCGTGAGCGTCGTTTCGATACGTGCGTGAAATTTTCGTCACAGACATTTTGCGCGAACTCTGCCATACGTCTGGTGCAGTCTCCTCGCGTCGACGAACATGGCGTAACGCGACGAAAATTCCTCGCCAGTCTCGTCGGCGATCGAACCTTCCGCGCGACGAGCTCTAAATCACGCCACTTTACCCCGGCACTAATGTCTCGTCGTTCCGAGCAACGGTTATTCGATTATTGCGCGTGTAATCGTAAATTCGTCGTTCGTTCGAAACGGCAAACTTTCTTCGTTTACGCCCGTGCAGTAATACACCAGCGACTGCGCGACAGTCGGCGACACTGATCAGCTGACCGACGATGTTCAATCGCGCTCGCCGTCTGCTCGCCGAACGAGTTACTCTTGTTTCAAATAAACAAAGGTATAATGTCACGTAAACCTTGATCGAATATTTTCCAAATTCAGTCTTGAACAAAAATGATTCGTTTACGCTTTGATTCGAGTTTAAATTCTCTTGTCCTTATATGGGGCTTTAAGCATTGCGTATAACATTTGTTCTAAAGTTATTTATTCGCTGTATCGTAAGGAGCGAGCAATAAATCTGTTATGATTTTTATGTTGCAATTGGTGGAGAAAGGCATGGAGAAAGGTCGATTATCAATTATTTTGATATCGTCATTTTTAACCAAATTGTGCACCGCGTACTCGTACGCCACCTACTCATAATATTCGTAGTACAAAGTATGGACGCCTGATTATTAATCGTTGGTACAAACGTCTGTTTAACTTTTTTTGTGAGTAAACTGTTTATTATAATTTACGGACGACGGAAGCTTCTGTGAAAGTATAATGAGGAACGAACGGTGACTTTACGACATGACGAGTATTGCAATCGTTCTTTATTTTACGTCGTTTTTTAAAAAAGAGTTTAAACGCTTCTTCGTTTCGCTTTCTGCCACGTCTTGTCGGATCTGCGTAAAGTACGTATAAATTGTCGATATATTATAGTTTCGTATCGGTCGTTAATTAGAAAAGAATTTGCCTTGGCGAGTAGAGGGCCAGTTAATTTATCCGGAACTGTAACAGTATCCTCCGCTTCTTCTCGTTCGCTCGTCGCATTCCTGTTCGAATATACGGTGCCCCGCGTTAAGAATTTAATGCTATCACGTGAGAGAGCCGGCGCAATTAATGCGGCGAGCGGTACGCTTTCGTTAATTAAACCTGCGCAAAGGTCGAGGAAGAAATGAAAAGTTCACGAACGTCACGAGGATCATGGAATATTAATTACAATACCTTGATTATTAATTCTCTTTTTCTTTAAGGAAGCGCACATTTGTCCTACTAAAATTCTCTGAGCGTTTGTCATTCTTTGCAATATTACATGATTCGCGTCTAAATGTCCGAGATCCTGGGCACTTTTCCAAGACTGTAACCACGCGGAATAGGGAAAATATTCGTTATCAGATCTTTCCCCTTTGAATACCTCGGGCTTTCGAACGCCGTCGCAATAATCCATCCGTTCCTCATTTTTTCCATATATCTTACTTTGGAATTCGAACTGTGTTTGGAGAGAACGCTACTTCCTGAAACTCTCATCTGTTCGTCTGCTTTTATCTTCGAGTTCTTCCTCGACCCACGCTTTGTTACTGACAGCGACAGTTCCACGACGTTATCTTCCTCTGACTCGTTGCCTCGCACGTTTTTACTCTTATTCCACCGACGAGCATTTTTAGTAAACTTTAACTTCGACCTAATTCAATTTACCTGTTAACACATTTTGTTACAAAGGACATAAACGGTTTTTACTTTTTCCCCGCGTTGGACCGATTTTTTCCTTCTTTTCTCTTAAGAACGGTCTCATCTTCGTTTTGTTCATTCTTCTCCTTCGTGTCTTCAAATATATTACTTCGTATCTCGTTGACCAGAGCGTCCAAACA
>SMSR01016032.1:8722-21076 GCA_019453355.1 Ceratina japonica | reverse complement strand
TCTAATAGTTCATACCGTATATATAATTGATACGGTCTTTCACGTAATGATTGATATTAGTGATCCGTCTACTAATTGGTAGAACATTTATTTTGCCGATAGAACGTTTAATGTAATAATTGATATGCAGGCGCGTTTGCACGTGCGTAAGTACACGCGAAAAGAAAAGTGAAGGAGTCCTGGCTGGCGTATGCGNAATCCTTGCTACGAACGTCCACGCATCTCATAGGGGCGTTTAAATAAATACATTTTCTACATTTTTTCGTCTGAATTTCAGGACTCAATGTGATCGAGAAAAGGGAATTGGTCGACGGTCGACTTCCGAAGACGCTGTAAAAAGGAGATTTGGTGCTGGAAGTTTTCGACGGCGCCTCCTTCATGGCTCGAAAACTGGATTTTATAGTAATGAGATCTTTGGGTACGTATTCGTAATTCTTCTTTCGTTTGGATTTCAACATGGTGATCCCGAGGTCGGGTCTGTACCAAGACCCCGTCGTAGACCTCCTCGACGGGCTACGCGTCGATCTCGCGACCCAATTTCTGGTAGATGCGTTGGTCGTCGCCCTGCTCGCGACATCGTCGTCGTCGTCCAGACGAAAGGACAAGCTGTTCTCGTCCATTCCGTTCATCTCCGTATTGTAATGACCGTATTTTCGTTTGGCTACGCCTTCCGCGAGCGCTTGCTTGATTCGCAGCTCGTGCGAAGCGCCGAGGAGGGAATAGACGTGAGGCGAAATCGAGGGCATCTTCTCGAAACCGTGCAACATTACTCTCGTCTGCTTCGCGTTCGACGACATTGCTTTCTCGTAGTCGGCGTCTTTCTCCGCGTACTGTTTGTACTTCTCTTCGAACTCGCGAATCGCTTGATCCTCCAAGATCTTGTTTCTCGGATCCTCGTGCAGTTTCATATCGGACGAGATCACTCGAGTATCCACCACGTAACATGGTATGATGTTGTTCCACGCGCCCGAAAAGTGCTTGTTCTTGGCTTCAAAATATATTACAATTATGAATAGGGTTTCTCATTTATTTATGGAAAATATTACCTTTTTGTAACAGAGGCGCGATAGGTCTAGAATCCTCGTTGCCGTTCCATCTCGTACTATGCGCGGTCAACAGGTGAAGGCAGAGGAGTTTGTCCGGGTCCACTTCGTCTTTTGTAAATACCGTCGAGCGGACAAAGTCGTAGGAGTCCTTCTGCATTTGCTCCTGCTCGATCGACTGTCCGGCTTCTTTTATGGCGCCGGTGCAGTGGTAGCAAAACCCGGGGTTATGGGTTTCGTACATGCGTACGTTGATTGCCTGCGCGTCAATTACTGTGTCCGCAATTAGATCAGAAAATCAGCCCGTTGTACGCTGTCACGTTTGCACCACCTCGACCGATTCGCATATCTATTCGTGATTGATGCAACGTTTGATATAATAATTCATACACCGATCGGTATTAAATTCTCTGTAATAGTCGATACGGCAAGTGGCACACACAATGATTCATGGAATGTTTATGATACGGGTTCGATCAGATCTAGTTTGACGATAACGAGAGCAGAAAAATCGTAACGATGCAAATGGGTTTAAGAATCGGTTAAAAACGAAAGGGAAAACGCGTGCGTCCTCGACGAGATTTTATTCATACGCGATCTCCGGCTTAGGAAGTCTTACGTTTGATCCGAACGAGGGTCGCCGAGCTTCGAGGTTCCTGTGACGCGATCGGAATCGGTGTCTCGCGGTCTCTATCATCCTCAGATTCGACTTTTCCACCTTATCGAGTTTCACGATTTCCTGCGCCAGTTTTTGCCGACTAATCTCATTCTGCTTGGCGAGCCTGTCTTGTAGTGCCACGTTGGATTTCATTCTTCGTCTCGTTTTATCGGGTAATTCGCGACGGCCAAGAAATTTTCACCGGGACGAAGTTGCGCCCGAGAGTTTTAACTTCACTGCTATTCAGCTAGTTTCCCTCGATTAAAAAATAATTGCGTTCTTTAGTGCGATCAGTACACGTTCAAAAATTGCAATTATTTTTGTTCCAGCGTGTCGATTTTAGATCCTGAATTTGGAGTTGCATCGCCAAGGGTAAACACATTGTTTGCTCTTGCAAGTGCGAGGAAGCCTAAAAGTTGAGCGGAGCGAGGAAATGAATGATAGACAAGCCTGTTACGTAAGGTACTAAAATACTTGGCACGGTATGGCCAGAAATGAACTTTCTAATTGGCTTTCGTTATTTATAGGCCATGAAATTTATTTACGCGAGCGAGTACGCGTAACAGTAGTGGCGACTTCTCGTCGTCCGATCGCAGCCAGCGTAAACACGCACCAATCGTGCCAATTGTGATCGATTGCTTTTCTTTGATTTCTCATATACGTTCGATTCAGTAGCATCTACTTTACAATGGCTTCCGTGCATCGGAAAACCAAACTGTTGAACCTACGTCGATTTCTATAAATCATCGTCCACTCGTCCTCGCACGGATCGATCGATACGCTACGTAAATACTAAAGGCGAACAAGTTTCGTAACCGATCGGCATACAATCGATCATATAAAATCAGTTGTTCAACGATTAATCTCCGCTTTCGAAAGCGTCATTATTCTTTCCGAAAAGATTAAAGAGTAACTTAAAAATTGTTGAGGAAAAGCAGATTTCATTCTTATATTTTTTAAAATTCTTACTCTATTGTTTTATGGTCGATCATTACGTATCGTCTGCCTTTCGAAAATTTCTCGTCTATCTACGTGCTTAGAGCAAGCCAATTAAGATACGTGAAACTATGCCGTAATAACCATTAAAAGGAAATTATCCTTTGCATTTTAATAATCGTATATGTATAATGGAACGGGACGATCGCGATAAAAATAGTAACGGAGAATGTTCGAATACGCGCAAGAATAATGAATTTTTAAAATGAAAAGAAGCGCCACTAAAACGAGACCTTTAATTGGTAGATCGAACGAGCATCGCGACGTTTCGATGGCGATCGATCAGACCGATCGGGCGCATCGGTTACGTCGGTGTCCGTTTAGTTTGCTGGTAGCTCGCGTCCGATCTGGTTTCGAAATGTGTTTTGTTTACGCGGATCCGTTCGCTGGCGACGAGGACGAGGCGCGAGAGCGACGAGGAGGCGCAGCGCGACGGTTAGGAAGGCCGGCTGCGTGACGGGCCGCTGCCGCGTGGTAGGAGGTTGCTGCGATTCAATTTCAGTCGAAGCGCGCCAGGCAGACCGAGCGCCAGCGAGAACCGGCTGGTCTCTTTCGCGCACCCCGTGCCTCGCTTTTCGAATACCATCGAATCTCTACTACCGGTGCACGTCTCTCCTCTCCGTTCGACGCACGGAACGGTGTTCGCGAGACTAGGACGCACGCGTGTGCCTGTTAGCCAGAGGGGGATGCCTCCGTCCGTAGTAACGCGTGTGTGCGACGCTCCAGCATCCAGCAAGTGTTTACAGTATACGAGGTGCATAGTGTGATCGTCGCTCGAAAACCAGTATCCTACCCCCCCGAGACGCGTCCGAAAAGCTCGGCCCAGTTTCTACGGTCGAGTCGTTAAACTACGCGCGACATATACTTTACACCGACGGACTGTTCCAGTTCCTGCAAAGAAGTCGTCGAAGTAAAGTGCATATAGGAGCGACCTTTGACTCGACAGGAACGTCGACATGGCCGCGGAGAGTGCAGTGAATTTTCGGTAACGAACGGGACATCGGAAGTGGCAATGACGCGCGAAGGATGTGCTCGTCGATGCTGAGTGGACGAGCCGCGACACTTGCCGCGTCCTCTCGTCGTTTACGCTCGTTCGCGTTCTCGCGTTGTTTACGCTCGTTCGCGTTTCGGTAGATCGCCCATGGACCATCGCGTTATGTTTACGTAATCTGTGCGGCCACGTGACATCGGGATTCGCCGCCATGAGCGTAAAGGGATAAGGAAGGCGTTTTTCGACGATGGAATTCGGAGGTTACAAAGGCACCGGTCCCCGTGTCAGGGTGCGACGACGCGCGGAATTGGGCAGACGGCTCACCAGGAGGCTGTCTCTGGTCGCCAAGATGCCAGCTGCCATCCTCGGCAAAGCGAATTCACCCGAACCCAGGCCAGTGGAGATCACCGCGATCGCCCCCGACAAGACACACCTCACCGTGAGTAAATCGCATTTTATCCGATGCACACATTTGCGTACCACTGTCGTACTCCGGTATTCCGTGCACCTTCGTACGCATACGATATTATCACGTGCATTCTTTGTACTCTCCGCACGTTCGATCTTTTTACACATATTTCGTAGTCCGATTACGAATTCGTACTCGACCTTTAGTACGCATTCGGTTTACGAGTTGCACGCTCCGATTGGCACAGAATCGAATGCCTTGCCACGAGATCGACTACCGTGGCTGCGGACTATTTCGACGAATTTATTTTCTTTCCTTTCGTAAAGAATTGTGTACGAAAGACCAAGCACGTTTAGTAGGAGACGCAACGATCGGGGATTCAATTATCGCCTCGGAGTCCTAATCGTTTCCTCGCGGATATGCTCGAATCTCTGCGTCTGTCTGCGATACAATACGGATTCCGTGGTAGAAAACGAAACTCGCAGGGTTCGAAGGATTAATGTAGCAACGCGTAAACCGTGCACCGGCTACGAGCTGCCGTACATTCTATACGGGAATAAGAGGCGTTACCTTCGGTATTTAAGCGGT
Organism: Ceratina japonica; assembly: GCA_019453355.1. Classification (NCBI taxonomy): domain Eukaryota; kingdom Metazoa; phylum Arthropoda; class Insecta; order Hymenoptera; family Apidae; genus Ceratina; species Ceratina japonica. The sequence continues at coordinate 16,391 of SMSR01016032.1, read as the reverse complement.
CTATAGAAACGTTGCACGTCATTCTCCTCTCGCGTGCTGGTACTTACACACTCGGTTTCGTTGGCTCGGCAACGTTCATTACGGCCCGTTCGGTTAATTATTTCCGATAGAATTAATGAATGTTTGGACTCCGCTTCGAGAATGCATTTACAACATCGCGCTTAACAAAGTTCATAACTTCTGAAACACGACCCGGCGACTTTCCACCGGTCCTCGAAAAGAAACGTTCTCAGTTTAATCGTCAGTTGCACGTTGCGTCATTTACCGCCGATCATATTATATTGCTGCCGTATATTTCAATAAAAATTAGTATGACGTTTCGTGTAATAATTTTTGTAATACCTAACGTGATGTCTGACACGATGTTTCGTCTAATAACTCTAATAGTTCGTACCGTATATATAATTGATACGGTCTTTCACGTAATGATTGATATTAGTGATCCGTCTACTAATTGATAGAACATTTATTTTGCCGATAGAACGTTTAATGTAATAATTGATATGCAGGCGCGTTTGCACGTGCGTAAGTACACGCGAAAAGAAAAGTGAAGGAGTCCTGGCTGGCGTATGCGCGGTGGCGTTCCTTGAACTCCACCGACTTCTACACGTAATCGTCGTAAGAAAGAAAGTGCGCGACGTGATCGATGGCGGCACTTTCTACCGCTCGCGAACAAAGTGCACTTTGTCCCCATTTGAATATCTACGACCGATTATGTCTGTAATGAATCGATCGCGATCGGAAGCCGCGTAGGTAGAAACACACACGTACACGCGTGCGTAACCAATTTCGCATTTAATCTCGGTTATACCCTATGGAACGTTCAGATCGGAATGATAATTAGATCGCATTTTTGTGCAATAAGACGTTTATGGCAGTCGATGGAAAAATGCATTTTAGATGAAGATAGATATTTAATCATTTGGCATATGCACTGCATGAGTTTTTTTTATATGTAAGGTCTAACGGTCATTTTTCAGTTATTCCGCGGGTAATTGTTACCGGGAATTAGTAAGCTTTCACGTCGTTTACCTAATCCTAATTAAATACTAATGGAGCATAAAAAGGAGTTTTACGTCGATCTCGCGCCTCTACTCGCATTTCCTGGAATTTTATGGTAGTCGGTTGAAAAATGGATCTCAGATACAAATCTCTTTCATGAAGCATTTCCTACGCGCGATGCTTTAATTCCTTTTATAAATCCAGTCTGGCGATTATTTTTCAATTATTCAGAGGACCGCGTCCGGACGACTGTTGTTTGGAATTAGTGAGCTTTCGCGTCGTTTACCTAATCCTAATGAAATGCTAATGGAGCATAAACAGGAGTGTTCTGTTGGTCTCGAGCCTCTACCCTGCGTTTCCTGGGATTTTATGGTAGTCGGTTAAAAAATGGATCTTTCGTCGCCGAAGCATTTCCTACGCGTGATGCTTTAATTCCTTTTATAAATCCAGTCTGGCGATTACTTTTCAATTATTCCGAGGACCGCGTCCCGATAACTGTTATTTGGAATTAGTGAGCTTTCGCGTCGTTTACCTAATCCCAATGAAATGCTAATGGAGCATAAACAGGAGTATTCTGTTGGTCTCGCGCCTCTGGCCGCGTTTCCTGGGATTTACGATCTAATTGTCGGATAATTTGCAGCCCTCGTTTCCAACGGAAGGAATAATTCTTTCCCGTTTGTCTCGTTACACCGCGTCGTTGACGTAACGCGGTTTCTATGGTCTTCTCGTCGTTGGGAGATTTACCGGTCGTACTCGAACGAATTCCGCAATTAAATCGTCGTCNAACCGCGTCGTTGACGTAACGCGGTTTCTATGGTCTTCTCGTCGTCGGGAGATTTACCGGTCGTACTCGAACGAATTCCGCAATTAAATCGTCGTCGTTCGCGATAGCGCGTCCGATTTCAGTGATAGTCAGTCTTACGTAACCGTCGGATCGGAAAAAATGTTTCGAAACGGAAAACGGTACGCCGGTGATAAAATTGCTCCCTATTACCTATAAATTTTGCTCTAATCTGTCTGGTCGTTCGCGGCCCGAAGTATCGTTGTGTTAACTCATAAACAACGCCAGCGCGATTAATCACGCGCGAAGATTAATCAAAACTGCCGCTGCAATCAAACACGGATTAACTACCGATAAAAAAAGGACGTTCTATTAGCTCCTCTGCTCCGAGTGGCCCACCGGTAGTCCTGTTCGCTAGAAATTGTGACACTCGTTATATAAATCAAACGCGTTTGGGCGTAATAATTCTAAATTTATCGCTTTTTCTGATTAAACTTTGTTTAAAAATAATCGGTGACGAGACGAGACGTACGATCGTAAAGTTATAAATTGCAATGACCTTTGATTAGCCGATCGGGAGTCCTCGAGGTATCTTCGTATCTTCTTCCTTTTCTCTATAACATTTTGACCGAAATTGTCTATACTTTCACGTGTTCGAAACTTTCTTTGAGCGATTACACCTTCCTCGTAGAACGTCGCGTGGTTTTGAACTCGTGCATTCACAGTGGCCACCGGTGGCCGTCGCGATCGCCGGGTTCAGCTCGATCGACACGCGAGCACCGGTTAAAAGGCCATTGACACCGTCGCCCGAGGAACGCGAAAATTCACTTTCAACCTCGAGGATCGACCGACGAAACGGAGGCCCCGCGTCTACCGAGACGGAGAAAGTGGCGCTCGAATTGGCTCTGGCCATCCTATTTAGCGCAAGAACCCGTCGATCATCACCGGCTTACAGGTGCTCGTGATATTGACCGCAGTTCCCGTTTATTAAGTCAGAAGCAGGAAACAGAAAACCACTTTTGCCTTATCCGTTATCGTAGTCTCTTTGTCCTCGCTTTATCACGGGTCGGATTACTAACTGCTGCCGCTTCGGTTCTATCTCTTATTTTGCTCGCTTTATAGGAAGTGGAACTATTTATTTCCCCGGAGAGAGCCGTTAGAATTATTGAGAAATTTTTCGGTTCGAGTGAAAGATTCCAGTGTTTGAGAAACTTCCTCGGCCAAGTTATGCAAAGTAAAAGTTTACAGATATCCGGCGCGTCGTGCTTCCGCGAATACCGAGGTATTCGAACGCTAATTCTTAGTAGCAAAGAATCGGTGACTCGTGACGTACGCGGTACGAAGCAATTACGACGTGAATTTAAAAACTGAAATCTGGTTCGCTCTTCTACGAGCGGTCTCGGTCGTTTGGTAACAATTACTAATTTCGCTGTTACGCGATTTGACTCATTGTCTCGGGGATGAATTCGTTGAATGAACCGGTGAAAGTGGCAACGCTCGAATTAGATCCCGATCGCCATTTATCTCGGCCGATTGGCCATCTATCTCGACGGGATGGATCGATTCTGTTTAACCGCGTTCGATTTCATCCTTGCCATCGATTATCGTCCGTAAACCGATTTCCGTGACCGTGCACGCGCGTCGTTTTCATTGCGAGCAGGTATGAGTCAACGTCGGCTAGAGACAAAGAACACCGGCGTCGGATATCGGTATCCACAGTGGCAGAAACGTCTGTTGTTTCTGTCTCTGAGCGTAATTTCCGGCATGCCCATTCGACTGACCCATTTTCATAGACACTGCTCCGACCGTGTACGTTTCAATCTCAAAAGTGAATGGATTAGCCGCACATAATAAACGCATTCAGCTAAAGATATACTATTAGGAATAAGCATAAAATGAGCTCGTGGAGTTCTAAATAATACGTACTATCAATTTATAATTTTGATAGTTTAAACGTACAATTTCTATGTATCTTCTGCACGTTCGATTTTTCTAAAAATCGGCAATCTGGTGGAGGTAAACGATAGACGCGCGAATCAGGTCACCAGTTTCTTATTTCGCTTTCTTCAAATACTTCACCGAGTACATAGCTTTGATTTACAAGACAATGAAGATTTCAGAAAGTAGTATGACAGAACGGGACAGGGAGAGGCTAGCGATTACTGTGTCGCAATTAAGTGGATTCATTGGCGAGATTGCGAATTTTAGATCTCATTCTGCTCTGATTGCCAGAGTCACGCAGCCGTACGCCCGCTAATAATGCGACATGCGACAGTCACTACGCAGCCACGGTAAACAGCCCAGTATTTTATCGCATTCGACCGAGAACACGCGTGCCTCTCTAGAAAAGTAATTCAAGACGATAGAACATCTAGAATACAAACTGATATTATAATTTTTTTTAATTGAAGACTAGTTCTTAGTTTACAGAGCCATTAGTGGTCGCTAGACTGTGGACGTTTATGCAAATACCTATTTTTATGAATGAAACGAAGGAAACGGAATGCGTACAAAACATTTGTTATTTGGAATTCCCATGGATGCATGAATATTCTCAGCTTATCGATCATAGATACATTATTAGATTATGATATAATAATATAGGCTAAGTGAGATAGGAACTTGTAGTACTTATTTATTTTTTATTACACGGAGAGCTGGTACTATTTACTGTTTTTGCTATTTCTTCGACAAGCACGTTTCTCTGGTCTTTTTAGTAGTAGCTCAAGAGGTTCTACCTGCATCACCTGTGCAGGCAAGATAAAAAGGGTGTGTAGGATTAGTGAAACCTACCGAAATTCCTCGGGGCAATAGGGACCGTAAGTAAAAGTTCTGAAAAGCCTTATGGTCAGGCTATTTGCACCCGAATCAATGAAACCATGTTTTGTAGAGTTTAACAGCTGCTCTTAGGAAGATCCTTTCCTCTGTGCTCTCGTTCGTAGAGTGAGATACAGCTACCTGACAATCCTAAAAGCGTCTTTCCGGTAAACTTTTCACGTTTCCGATACGATAACGATCAGCATTCATTCTTTAGGACTCGTGAAGACGTGGCTGTGCAGCGAGCTAGAATTCCTAGACTCTGATAGTATTAAAAAATGAAATTTAGGAAGAAATTCTATTTACTCAGAATTTTCTGTTGATATACTTTTTATATAATTCTCTCGTAAGTCTGTAGTCTAGTAATTACGTAAAGATGAGCTAAGCTCATAAAATTTTCCGATATCTGGTGCAGCGAAAAAGTGCAGGCTTTGATAAGCTCGAACGCGTGCGCGTGCACGAGTATAGATAAAACAGACGCGTCAAACCGTTCAATCGTCGCCGGTTGCGGTCAGGAAAGTAGGTTGCATGCGACGAATCGAGAGATTCGTCTGAATGAACTGAAAACCGGTGGAAGCCGAGTCGACGGAATTTTCAGGAAGTGATTCACGGACCCGAGGAGGAGGCTTTCACTCGCCTCTTACGTCACGCTCGGAACGAGGTGACGACGATCCGTGACCGATCCAAATTATTGCCAACGTATCGAATCCAGCCAATGAACTCGTACGAGTCTACCGAACGCGAAATGTCTTCGACATTTTTGTGGTACATCGTCGGAATAATTATTGAACAGTTCTTATCGAATTCTGTTAGATAGGAATATTTATAAAATTGAGTAAATCCTCGTGCTTCTGTTGAGGCCAGCTTCGATAAGGTCGAACACGTGCACGACCATGCGTTCTGAGAGTCTCATTTTACAAATTATTTTTATCTCGTAACGAGGGAATGCATTCGCGTCGTTCTGGCATTGTAGTATAGTTTCCTCAGTTTGTGAAACCACTTGAATACGCGTGAGGAAAAAGGCAACCCTTAAAAAATTCATGATTTACGACCGTCGGGAAAACGTTTATACGAACGTGGAAAACGAACAAACGTGAAAGGATCTTTTTGTCAAAAATAGTATTCTAAACGCTAGTATTTTAGACGTTTATTTTCGACATGGTCGGCCGATAGAAATTTATGGGTGATTAAATAAAACGGGACTGTCGTGGATAGATGAATACTTTTATTCAGAGGAAGTACATAGTAAACGGTGGACGACGTCAACGCGAGCGATATATGCAGTTAAGACGATTTATAGTACATTGCGGTTATGGTTGTTGCGCAACTAAGGTGGATTAACAGCCGTACGGCTTCGCTCGGATTTCTCGAATTCCATTGACATCCGATGTCGTGCAAGACAAAACAGTTTGCACGACTGTACGTCCGCGTAGCCGCTATCTTAATTGCTCGTTGGAAAAAACGGTGCCGCCGCTATCTGTAAGGCAGAATTACGCGATAAACAACGAGTAGGAACGTAAACAGAGAGTATTTGCGGAAAATGTTTCGCTACCTAAATTCTCTTCTTATCACGGTTTCTAAAAAAAGATTCGTTTCGCATTACGCGTCCAAAAAATTCCAGTCGAACTCGGTATCAAGCTTGCATCGACTATTTACGACGAGGAAAGAGGTGCGGGACGGGCAGGTAGGAAGTCTGTATTCAGTCGTTGACCAGATCCAAATGTTCCATGGCGTCGCAGTGTTGCTGCAGTCTACGGATTCCCAGGGTTCTGTTGTCGGAGAAGCGATGCTCCCAGGCGTCGAGCAATCGATCGTAGTATCTTTCCATCTCGAAGAATTTGAAGTACGAATGGGAATGTTTGGTCGGGAACAGCTTCTCGAAGTTTTCGGCCTGGCTGAGCTCGTCCTCGTACCGGACGAGCTGTCTCAGGTCGTCCCTCGTCAGGTTCTCGAGGATTCGGTTCAGGTACTCGTCGCGGGTCCGCATCGCGTTTATTTCGTTCTGTTTCGTCTTTTCGCCGAGAGTCAACGCCGTGCTGTACAGCCTGTAATTATGCGCGATCGGGTCGTACTTTTTGTTCAGCGCGGCGTTGCTCGAGATCTGCTCGTTCTTCGGTATCTGATACCCGGCCATGTTTAAAACGTTTCTGACCAGAGGACCCTAGAAGGAAATCGCACTGACTCATAGCATTCATGTAAATCGTTTATCCACGCGGCGCTCGTGCATCATCGCGCAGGAATTCCAAATTAATTTGCATCGTCCGCCGGCGGCGATAAACGTCACAATCAAAATTGATACAATGTTCGATGCAACGTCTCGTCTAACGAAACGTTGCAGCAATTATTGTATCAGTGGTCGTATCAATTATCACGTCAATCACTGTACTATTACATGAAGTGCACTCGTACGACGAAAATGAATTGAAATACTGCACCTTGATCGCCGTGTCCAGCGGCGAGTCGGTCTGAAGGGACGGCAGAATGTTGACTTCGAGCAGCCACGGCCTGAAATTCTCGTCGAGCAGCACGTCGAACCCGTACAATTCGTAACAGGTGTAACTCGACACCAGATTCTCCGAAATGGTCGCGTTCATGCTGGACTCGGCCGCGACCAGCGTCTTCACCACGACGTCCTTGATCTGCGACCATAGGTCGGTCACGTTCACCTCCTCCTGTTGCTTCAGGTACGACCACAGACTCGCGAACGACCACTTGTGTCCCTTGAACGAATTCACCCCGTCGCCCATTACGTAAGCCGGGTTCTGCTTGTTCACGCTGCTGTTCGTCAGGTGCATGTACTTGTCGCTCAGGTTCGTCCCGCGGACGTACCTTAACACGCGTTTAGCGGTATACCGTTTTAGGATCGTCGAATCGATCGTATCATTCGTAAGAGAAACGATATTTCAAGAGTCATGGAACGAATCGTAAACGGTTTCGATACGACGCGTTAAAGGGAAGAATCTCTTCGATTTTTATAGTGGAATTTATTGAGAGAATATTTGATAAGTTATTAACTTTCTCAGTAAACTAAAAACCAGTTACAAACAGAATAATCGTTTTTGCATCCGT
>SMSR01016031.1:53464-101547 GCA_019453355.1 Ceratina japonica | reverse complement strand
TTCCCAGCCCTGTCCCGCAATCTCAGTTAGGTAAGCTAACTTGCAGCAAGAACAACCCGACGATCGATCGGCCGTTCGTCCAGCGTGAATTTTCACGCTTCGAACAGCAGCAGGTAGCCGGAACAGCGCTGCGCGCCGGTTAAATCACGGGGCGTCTCGCTAGGAAACAATGCGGAAATTAAAAAGCTGAAAAGCTATAGGAGCCGAACGGGCGCGTTCGGGGCGACGGGGCGACGATCTCGTTCCCGAAGCTCGCCTCGTTGTGTTTTTGCTCTGCATAAATGATGAGCTCGGGTATTTTAATGAAGACATTCCACGGCCGCTTGCCGGCTTCTTGGCGCACGGCGAGAGAGCCAGGAGAGAACCGAACCTCTTCTACCTCTACTGCTCGAATAGACACGTTCCCGGCCGAGCTCGCTCCGCCTTATTCTATTGGCGTATTGTGTCAGCCTTTCAACGCGGCAACGCGTCGTGTTTCAGCTTCTCTACTTATTAACCGAGCCGCGCGGCGGCTCGCCCGTTCCTCGCTGGACATGTGTATCGCAATTATTTCACGCTTCCGCCTCGATATGTTGCGAGCATGCCGTGTGGCATTCGCTTCCTCCCAAGTTTTTCTCGACTGTTTATATGTACGATTAAGCCGAGGGTCGACATCGAACGGATCGAGAGTAATTAAAATCCGAAACCATGTTTCCGGTTTTTCTCGTTTAGAAGCACCGATTAGATATGGGAAGAGAGTCCTGTCTTTTTTCATACGACGCCGTACACGTGAGGTTACTTCGCTTGAACCTGTTTAGCATTCTTCGGACGTGAACTAGAGCGAGAGTATCGCAGCGTATCACTGCTACTACTGCTACTAGTACTATTGCTACTAGTACTAAGCAGCGAGAGTAACTGAACTAGTGGCAATAATTCATGGAAATCACGGCCGCCGAGGAACGTAAAAACGGGCCGTTACGGAGCGCGACCCGTGACCGTGATTTTCACGAATCACGATGCACCTGTCCTTATTCGGGTGGCGGATTTCAATGCCGAACGCGCAACCCTCGACGAGGCCCATTGAACGGCGCAAATGAGACGTGACTTGAAATGCTAGCAGCGGGGGACGACGCCGAACACGTGCACCCACTGCACCCGGTTAATCGCTATTCCGATGCGTTCCGCCAATTCATAAACAAACAAATTGCGAAGCCCGTTACAGGGAATTTTCCTCGGTTGACAATTGATCATTTACAGATTTTTAATTTAAGCATGAAGAAAAAATTGCGATTAATTGTGTCAATCGCCAACCTACAGTGACTCCCATTAATATCCGGACACACTTCAAAACTGAATAAGTTCTTTAATATGGAGCCAACTAACTTAATTTTTTTAAAAGGCTTAGTTTACTATGTAATGTGTAACAAACAATTAAAATGAATTACTATTCGTCAAAATCTCGAAGAAAAAAGAAAAGATCATGATGTTAAACTTTTTTGTTAGAGGCTCTAGCAAAAATTTGAAACATCCCGTTTGTAGATCTAAAAGTGTTATATGAATGTATAAAGTTTTATAAAAATCCATGAAACCATAAAAGAATTAGACATATCGAAATATGTAAAAATTCTTCAATTTATCCTAGTCGTAGATTGAAAGTCGTGGAGAACTGCGACTTTTTCAATATCTAATCGCTTATAGCGCATAGCAATATTGATCGACTTTCATGAAACTTTGTACATGCATATAACTTACTTAGATCAGCATGAAGAAAAAATTGCGATTAATTGTGTCTCGTTAGACAATTCCAATTTTTATTACAGACCCTAATAAAAAAGTTAGAAACCATGTCCTTTACTATTTTCCTCACGATTTCAATGAATACCAAGTTTTTTAATTTTTTGTTACACATTCTATAGTAAATTAAGTTCTTTAAAATTCCACAGAAGATAAAGTTCTTTAATCCAATACTAAAAATCTTATACCGTTTCAATATGTGTCCGAATATTAATGGAAGTCACTGTATATATTATTTGTGGAGGCAAGATTTCATATTCTTGCAAAAATGAATTAAGGATACATTCTATTTTCACAGACTGAAAAATCGATTTCCTCTTTATTGTTTTATTCGAACATTTATAATTTATTCTTTAATAGATAAATCCCTAAATTTTGAAAATTTTTTAATTGTTGTGTTATTACTTTTCCATCAAATTAGGAAAATTTTTCGACGAGAATTCAATATGGGATTTGTAAACAATTTTCTATATAAAGAATCACGTACATTTTGCATCAGGGCACAAATATTTATAGTGAATACATGTACAGTGAATACCTGAGTAGCTGCTGAGGTACTAAACGATTCCGGCTGTCGATTGGCTCGGTTCTACGAAGAGTCCCGATGCGTCTATCCGGAAGTCGCGGTTCTTTCAGAAGCGGCCGCCGCGCCGCGCAGGCTACCGGTTTTCTGCGAGTGCATGCGAAGAAAAAGAGAACGGAGGACCGCGATGGGGGATAAAAAAAGGAAGGCGCGGACGCGGGAGGGGCTGGCTACGATATCGGGAACGGGAGGACGTCGTGTACCGCGTACCCGGGACATCGTACGTCAAAGGTTCGAGCCCGTGGGAACACGAGGGCAGAGATGCCTCCGGTGCCGAAGTAAAGGCGAACCGAGTGCAGGTAGATGACCACGAGGAACGTCCACGATGGCTGACGAAACGCCGCTCGAGGGAAACTTCCACCAGCGAAGTCAATGTTTAAGCTTCGTAATCAAGAAACTTCTGATAACAATTGTCTTATCATTCAAATATTCATTTACCTTTCTATAGATGATGTAATAAATAAACAATTATTATTGTTGAACTATAGATTTTATGAACTTCATAGAAAAATTGTATGAAAATGCAGAGGCTTTTGTTAAAGTATAAACAAACGATTTTTGTTTATATAAATAACGATATTTATTGTTAATAAACAAATTGTAAATTGTAGGAGAAATTACAAATTGCGATGTGATAGGAATGTCGATTTTAATAATGATTCGGTTGCGATCGTAGAGGAGTTTCGAAACGAATAAGGCGGATGTTTAATGGAAGACGAACAAGCACGAGGAGCAAAAGGAAAGGAGGAGGATAGGTATCTCTCTGAGGTGACACCGCCGAAATATTTCCGTCGGCATACCTAGACGTTTTTTAGGTCTTTGTCGAGCACGGCGTCACTATGTCATCGAGATCGATAGGATTCGATCGGTGCTCACGTTCGGATCTTTCCGATCTACCTTTTCGAGCCTTCTTCGTCCTTTGATAATAATCCACGATGGCGATCCGACCGCGAAGTTATGCGCCCTGACAGCGAGCCGAGGTCTTTCACCGCGTGTTTATGATTTATTTCATATCCGATAAACGCTTAAAAAAACATCAATTGAAACAAACCCTTTCACTGTCCACAAGGTCATTCAATAAAATTACGAAACGGTAAAAATGATGCAAAAGTAAATCAAATGAATTAATTTAATTATTCTTCGATATTTAATAACTTGCTTACTTGAAGAATTATCTTTTATCAGACAATTGTTGAAACCTAGAGAAGCGGTATGATTCGATTATTGCAGGTATCATTTACAATGGTGACAAATAGGGGTGCGACGCATTGGCCTGGCGATTACCGGGGTAATATTAATATTCATATTCACGGTTGGATCATTTGTTCCCCTGGTGCAATATCAATAACCTGACCCCACGGCTGCTAGCATCCCCTACGCGAGGGTGCCACTTGCAAGAAGGGGACGATACTCGGTATTTAATTACCGTGAATCGAGGGGCGATTCGCGTACAAGTGTACGACGCTTTCGTTATAAATTGTTGTCTCCGTCGGCGACGAGCGCCTCTATCACTGCCTGCGTCTATTTTAAGCCAAACAGAGTGTGAATTTTTTCAAACATTGAAAACCTCTCCGAAAATCATTCGATCATTCGATCATTGTTCGACGAATACAATTTGTAAAGGGAGGAGAATATGGAAGTCAGCCAGTGTTGGCTCTCACGTGGCTCTCACGTGGTTTCCTGCCCTCGGTTTTTCCACGTCTAGCCGGAGCATATGCACGATTGCGTAACCAAACGCACAAATCATACAGCGCAACAGAAAGAAACGGAACAGACTGATTTATGTTCACGGTGCGATGGCCTATCCGCTGTTCGCCTGACGAAATGCAGTTCGGCCCGTGCAGCGCAGCCGTTCGCCTGCGCCCGTGGAATCCATCGGTTCAGACATCGGAAACGGCGATCCTCGTATGGGACACCGTTTCGCCGCCGCCGTTCCGACGCACACCGGAATACCACGATCGAACGCATGCATGAGAAACTGCGAAAAAACTGCATGCCCACTGCGACGCACGTGTGCCCACAAGACCCAAATTATTTAGCTGCATTTCGCACGTCCTAATGCCTCGTCATGCGACCACAACCATAAAAGCTTATGCAATTATGTGTACGATAATAATAATGAGCATTATTAGTAGATTGTAGATATTTTTGTGAAAAATAAATCATTTGTGACGTCAGTATTAAAAATGAGATTTGAATAGGAATTTTTTGGGTATTTTAAATTGTTATGTATTTCACTTTTGATATTTCCTGTGTTTTTAAGTATTGAATGAATTTTGTATACTTTTTGTACATACAATTTTCCTATAATTGAATAAAATTCGCAATGTGTTTTTTATAATATAAATATAGTAATGGTTAAATGAAATCTTATGTACACTATTTACAGAATTCTATATTAGATAATAAAAAATAACTATATTTGTCCTGAAAACAGTTTAGGATTTCCGAGTATTCGGGTTTCCCTGCGGTAATTAATTCAGCATAATTAAAGAAAGAGAGTCCCGCGGTAACAGGCGTATTTTATAAAGAACAAACCGATAGCATCCGAGTACCAGTTCAAATCGGTGTTCGAGGGAAGCCGAGGGGCCCACGTAGCAAGGAACCGCGGTCAAACGTAACCTTGCGCCTTTAATCTCTCCGGCTGCTGTCCACGGTCCAACGGAACGGACTGAAGAGGAAAAAAGAAGAAGGGAGAAAGGAGCGAGAGGGGAAACGTGGAGCGAACAACGACGTGAACCGAGGGACACAAAGGCCGAGGCGAGCAACGCGACCTCGGTAATTAAAACAAGATGGAACACCTCGGTCAGCGCAATAAATCTCATCATTTCCCATTCTAACTTCCCCTTCCCCCCGGGGGCCCGGTCCCTCCCCCGCCGATATATCTTTCGCTTTCCCCTTATCCGTAGATCGGAACTAGCCCCTTCGCGACGGCCGACGATTTATTTTATTATTCGGTAGATTTACTAGCGGCTACCGTTTATTGGAATCCACGTCGATCGGGAGATTATGAGCCGCATCCAGATGTACGCCGCCGCCGCCGGCGTCCCGCGCCGCGGTGCGCTCTCGTCCTCCTCGGTCGGGCCGCGTTACGAAACGGGGTAATTATCGGTGACGGGATGAATTATCGCCGCCGTGTCGACTCGTGAAAAGTATCGAAATGCTGCGGCCGCGGATCTTTCCTCTACGCGACAGGATAAGTGGATTTTGTTGTTTCCACTTATCCGACGCATACCGGCCGGCTGTCTATCGCAATTAATGAATTATTCCGCGGATGGATGTATCCAGGTCGGACCGGTGCGAACAGAAACTCTTTGATCGCATCCAGTTTATCGAAATTACGGAATGACTCGCGTGGGAACGATTAAACGAGCTCCAGGCAAATGCAGGTACATGAACGATCAGCGAGATTAAAATTAGTAAGCGCTGAGTTAAAAAAAAATTAAGTCGACTTTCTTTGAAAGTTTCTTTTACGAAATTCTTGTATTTGTTCATTCAATATCGTTTGTCTTATAAATTATCCTACTAATTCTTGGGATCACGTTTCTGAAAATATCTGGGACAATCTCGTTAAAATTTCGGTGCACTCGCGCTCCATTTCCATTCGTGGCACGGCTAATCAGGCTACACGTGTTTTACACGTGATAAAGACGATCCTCCGAATCCCGGACAGATCGTTCCCCCTAGGTAACGAAGTTAATTGCTCATTTTCTCATCTCGTTAACGTTGACGATGGTAGGAAACGGCGCACGTGTAAAGGAAATCGTCTATCGATTCCACACCACATGTTTAACCGCACACTTTATTATTCCAAATGTCCCCACGATTTGTAACTTCAATCAATTCTGGCCTTTTCCACTTATTAACTTAAAAAAGAAGGTAGAATCTTGATTAATTTTTACTGACGATTTTTACTGATTAATTTTTACTGGAAATTTTTACTGACGATGAACGAGTTCTTCAAGATTGGCCTTAAATAAATATTTTTGTATATCGTGATAATAGATACGGCACGAAGAGGATATTCTTGAGCAAATCTGAGCAGCAAATGACATTAAGTGCAATGAGAGCAGTTGAGAGGCGGACGAAAGCGAAAGTACCGCGTAGAGAATTCCGGAAGATTAAATTCCCCATTATTTCCTCTTATTACGTGGTCGATTAACTTTCCGGCGTGAGCGAAGCCACTAAATCCGCCGGTGTGTAATTAACCGGTAGCGGCGTAACGAACCGCAGAAGCATAAAATTCTATTTTCTCAGCCAGACATACTCCAGTTCCGCGCTTATCTCTAATCTCCGACGTCATTAACATAATCGCAGCCCACGCGAACAGGATATCGCGCGTTTCTCAGGTACTTCGGTCAGAAAACGATCAGAAGAGTTGAACTTGAAAAACAGATTCGAGGAATCCACTTGTAATCTCGTGTACGTAATTGAAATTATTATCCAATTTAATCGCGTATATTATGACCAGCTCCGTGGAAATTAAAAGTGAAACGATGAATTCTTAGAATGATTTAGATTATGAAATCAACTGCAGACTTCATTTCATCAGAAAGTTAGAGAAATATTGACAAATAGGACTAAGTAATTATTTATAGTAATATTGTGTTTATTTTACGAAGTTACTGCCTAAAAATTATTGTAAATACTTAAATCATTCTTCAGGTTTGTGTTGACATAAAAAGAAACGTTTCCTTTTCATGTAGTAAGTAAGTAAGTAAGTAAGTATGTTTCTTGGGTAATTTGTGAAAGAATTATTGGGTGAAACTGGAGAAATGCAACAACGTAATATTAATGTATCATTTATTTAACACCTATGATGAAGATAACATGAGATGAATACGCGATGGATGAAAGCGCTTAGTAGAATAATTCGCTGGTTAATCACGTTTTCTGCGTGCACAAAGTGTTTGCGTTTCGTCGATCGGTTTACCCTATGGGGAGAGGGTGTAAAGAATAATAGTGACAATTCGGGTGATAACTATCATTTAATTTGTCGATCTGGAGAGATTTCAGAACTTTCTGCAGCGCCCGATGTGTTATGATACAATAATAATAGTGCATATTTATAATATATATATGGCAAGATCATTGGTCAATAAATATTTCATTTAAAGTTGCGGCCGATTTCGCTAAATAATTAGTCCATCAATATCTCCACTTCCTCCTCCTCCTCCTCCTCTTCGGCGTCTATCTTCCTTCAATAAGTTACCCAACGCGAACGTAAGTCGGTGTCGTTCAGAAATATTCGGGAAATGAAAATACACTCTACAAGGTCGAATGATATTATTCAAGGAACATAGATCTCTCTTAGTTACCCCTGACAGCCAAGAGGACATACGCTTCGCGAGAGGAGCGCTCGACCGGCAGTCAAGGCTTCTCTCCCCGCGCCCCTGTAATTATTTGGAAAATCGAAACAATTTGCCTTTCGTTGGCCTAAATCCCCTACATTCTATACGAACTAGAGGCTCCGTTGTTCCAGCGGCCGGTCGGACATACAATTCGTCAGTCACTATGAAGGTAGTAATAGTGCGCGCAAATTATTCCTCTAAACACTAACTGAGTCGTACGCTAATAGTAGATCCTTAAAGTAAATTAGGTAACACTATTTACACTCCGCTCGAGCACGCGGCGCGGTCTCAACGAATGCTCGTTCGCCCGGCCGTATAACAAAAGTCCCTTAGTCTCCTCGCTCGCGGGGAACACCGACGGCTGGATCATCCTCTAACACGCTAATATCACGTTTCGCCCTCTCGTGCGCGAGCGGCCACGCTCGCCCGCCTCGCCAACGTTCCACGGGAATCCCGCTCGCCATTTGGTCGCTTAAAGCCCGCTCGAGCAGCTCCGTCGGCCGTCTAACCGCCGATCGCTGCCCGCGGTTTTTTACAAGCGCATCCCCGCTCTCCCGCGGATGCGCCAACCAGGGGGATGTTACGATTTAATTTGGACCACGAGACTCCGCGGCTCGATTCTAGAACCAGTAGAGGTCTTTGGAATCCTGCACCTGCGACTCGAAACCTGAAACACAACAAATAAACGAACGCGATTAATTTTATCTCGAAGATTTTCGTATTCCTAATTATTTTTTTCTTATATTTCCGGGGTTTTGTGATTAGAAATTTTTGATTGTAATGGAAGAATTAGTGCGGGAATTTTCACGGGACGAGTAATTGGTCACGATAGGCAGGAAGGGTTTTTCTCTAGTTCGAGCGGTCGGCTCATCGTTCATCGAAATTTATAACGCGGCCGGCCGCGTAATAAAAGAAGAGTCAACGTTTTGACGGATGCGAGGGTGCAGAACTGGTGATGGCACCCGCTGAGCGANGCGGCGCGGTCTCAACGAATGCTCGTTCGCCCGGCCGTATAACAAAAGTCCCTTAGTCTCCTCGCTCGCGGGGAACACCGACGGCTGGATCATCCTCTAACACGCTAATATCACGTTTCGCCCTCTCGTGCGCGAGCGGCCACGCTCGCCCGCCTCGCCAACGTTCCACGGGAATCCCGCTCGCCATTTGGTCGCTTAAAGCCCGCTCGAGCAGCTCCGTCGGCCGTCTAACCGCCGATCGCTGCCCGCGGTTTTTTACAAGCGCATCCCCGCTCTCCCGCGGATGCGCCAACCAGGGGGATGTTACGATTTAATTTGGACCACGAGACTCCGCGGCTCGATTCTAGAACCAGTAGAGGTCTTTGGAATCCTGCACCTGCGACTCGAAACCTGAAACACAACAAATAAACGAACGCGATTAATTTTATCTCGAAGATTTTCGTATTCCTAATTATTTTTTTCTTATATTTCCGGGGTTTTGTGATTAGAAATTTTTGATTGTAATGGAAGAATTAGTGCGGGAATTTTCACGGGACGAGTAATTGGTCACGATAGGCAGGAAGGGTTTTTCTCTAGTTCGAGCGGTCGGCTCATCGTTCATCGAAATTTATAACGCGGCCGGCCGCGTAATAAAAGAAGAGTCAACGTTTTGACGGATGCGAGGGTGCAGAACTGGTGATGGCACCCGCTGAGCGACACGGACGGACAAACCGAGGCAGGGGAACGGAACGGTCGGACGGACGGACGGACGGACGGGCGGACCGACGGTGACCAACGGAATATGTCACGAGATCGACCAGTTAAGATCTCATGTTCTTTACTACGGTTGCACGCATGCACGTTTCGAGCGTATCTTCGATCTTCGAATATCTCCCCGTGACTGAGTGACCCTGCAGATCATCGTCGGTCCTCGACTTCGTGGCCCGTCTGTGCGTCCTCTCAGGAACAATTTGTAATTGAGAGGTTTATGACAATTCGACGTATCTCTTAAACAAATCCCCAGATCGTCCGACCTTCTCTACCCTTTAAACACTCAAGTCGTTTAAAACGTCACATTTAATCGTTTGTTATAATCTAACAATTTTCACATTTTTTGTATAAATCAATTAATTCTAATATTTCGAACATATTTCGAATATATGTAATAATTCTACGTATCTCTTAAACAAATCCCCAGATCGTCCGACCTTCTCAACTCTTTAACCACTCGAGTCGTTTAAAACGTCACATTTAATCGTTTGTTATAATCTAACAATTTTCACATTTTTTGTACAAATCAATTAATTCTAATATTTCGAATATATTTGTTTATCTCTGGATAATAAATATATTTGAATAATCTGTAAATAAGGTAATACAGAAGGAATTTGAATAATGGAAGAGTTTGAAGGCACGGGGATTAATTTCCAATTAATAGCCGCTCATCGGTGCATACGCGTTTCGAGACGGGGGTGTATCGAACCGGGAACTCTTCTTTACCGCTAGCATATTGGATTTTATGCTGCGAGGGGTCTGACCCCCATTGATAAGGGTCAACTCTCGTTGCTCTCGATACGTATCCTCGTAAAGCGGCAGGGGTCGCCGGTACCGAAGGGATAGGGGCGGTCCCCGCTTTTTAAAGCGAGGGTGTCCGATTTAATTTAACCCCGATGCCCAACTCTCGTCCTCTGACGTTCGATTTGCAATCCGAGGTCAAAGGTGAACGAAAGATTCCTCCCTCTAATCGAAATCATAATGATGAATCAGAAAATGTAACAATATAAAAACGAACATTTTTTTTTAAAGATGGCAGAAATTCGATTATGTATTTTTCTCTAAGTTAATCTAATTTCTAGATAACGTTCTCTCTGCTTTATAATGTTTTATAAAGCAGTAATTTTCTGACGTGGTGCTTGGATAATTAAATACGCAGCGAAGCACGAAAGGCGGAGTTGCAAAATTCTTAGGGTTGAACGCGTTTCGCTACGAATTTCCGCCGCGACTTTGTGCGTTGTTTCTTTGTCGAAAGGACCGAAGGGAATTCCTCCTCGTACCGTCTTGCTGCGCTCTTTGATATCGCGATATTGAATGCTGAAACATTCATAACAGGTGCGTTCGCCCGTAACTCTGTATTCATCGGTTTGTGTACGTCTGAGGTTTCAAACGGAAACACTCCGCCGTTCATTCGTCCCGTAACAAAAGAATATTTAGCAGCAAAGGTACTTCGCTTCTAAAAATAGAAATACACATTTTCACCGATCTACAATTAATTAATAAATTTATGCCAGTTTAAATTTCATTAATTTCCTGAATAATTGAAATGACATTTAGAAATATTTTAGAAAAACTTTATTATTATATAACATTTTATAAGAAAATAATCTGTTGCCTGAGCAGCCACTGTTATGCGATTTTATCTAACTAATAGTCGAGTATTATACCTGACTTCTAGTTTTCCTGCTTGTACGGCGCGATCATAATCTCCGTGAGAGAGCATCCTAATTCGATACGGAGGGCCGAGCGACGAATAATGTACCATAAGTGTCAAGACGATTTATGCGAGCCGCGTACGTGCCTATAACGTTTTCATGGCCGAGTATGCGAAGCCAATATGCTAGGACAAAACCCCTGAACGGGGGCGTCGCTGGTAAATGGTGTGTCAGACGACACGGACAATATTGCCCGCTGGCCATACGAGCACCCTCCAGTATTTACGCGTCGATTATGGTCAGGGGCTTCTTCACTTTCCTCACTTGGAATTAATCACTATGTTTGCTCTTCGGTAACGTCTTTCGATGTCAATGGATTCTATTCCCCTTCTAATATTACTGAGAGTAATTGCTGCCAATTGATGTTATTAAAAGTATTTAATTGTAAGAGACTTATGTGCTTGCTTACTTGCTACTTGCTTATAATTCTTAATTATTAATTTGCTTATAATTCTTGCTTATTAATTTGCTCATAATTCTTGATTATTAATTTGCTTATAATTCTTGATTATTAACTTGCTTATAATTCTTGCTTATTAATTTGCTTATAATTCTTGCTTATTAACTTGCTTACAATTCTTGATTATTAACTTGCTTACAATTCTTAATTACAATTTTGAGGTACCTTAGTGTGTGTCTTATCAGTAGATTTTTATGCATTATGTAATCAGGCCAATTGTCATTAAAAAAATTGTGATTATAAATTCTTAGCCAGTTACTGGCCAATACTTGGTGTCATCCACAAATATTTCTACTAAAGAACATGCAACATGCATGCTACAATATTCAATAATAAAAACCGAAGGATACGTAAATTTCATTTTTTTATCACATATTTTAAATACTTTAAAATACATAGAAATCTGCTTATCGTCAATCGGAAAGTTTGAGTCTGTCAGTGAACATGTTTGTCGCGAATTCCGGTTTCCTTTTCTTCTCACGGGTCAATCATCATTTTCCGATTGACCGATCGTCTATCGAAATAGTGGCTCGCGCTCTTAAGATCGGCCTCGCCGCTCGACGGATCGAATCTTTTGTGCTCACGCCCGCGATTCTTTCCGGGCGCGTGCGCCGATATGGCAACAGGACGCACACGTATAGCTGACTTTGAAGCAGGTAGATCCACGTGCTGACACGTGTGCACCGACAGATACGAACTTAATCGGCCGTGCCGCGTACCACGTGCCGCGAATTTAAGTATTCGAGAACGCCGTCCGTCCTCGTCCCCCGCGGTAAAATTACAGTCGGCCCGAGTGACGTTCAATATACAAGCTGGACGTGCAACAAACCCCGAAACGGTGTCACGGGAATCGACGACGGACGAAGGAGCTTCAGTCATTCCCGTCCGTCGCAATCAATCGCAACGAGAATTCTTTTGTAGATATTTTTTGCTCGATATTTATATGGAAGAATCGATGACAATGAATTTTTAATCTTTATTCTACTCTAATGTTTTTTATTTATAATAAATGTTTGGTCTATCGTACAATATTTAGGAAGAGTAAAAAGTATTGTCGCAATCAATCGCAACGAGAATTCTTTTGTAGATATTTTTTGCTCGATATTTATATGGAAGAATCGATGACAATGAATTTTTAATCTTTATTCTACTCTAATGTTTCTTATTTCTAATAAATGTTTGGTCTATTGTAAAACATTTAAGAAGAGTAAAAAGTATTGTGACAGCTATGAGAAACAAAAACAAAATAGAATATTGATTTACATTGCAAAATATGACTTCATGTTATTCGATTTTACATTTGTATGTAAAAATTGAGGTGTAGTCTATACATATAACCAGGCAAAAATAGAATGTGATCTCACGTCAGTCGATCCTAAATTTTTATTTCTCAGAGAATTAAGATAAGATTTAATATTCAGTTTAAGATACATTCCAAAGTCTGTAGTCGTTACTTTATTTATAACAGCCTTTCTTTATTATAGGAATTCAAAAGAAAATCCAAAGAATAGTAACTAAGAATTTTGTTTAATTTTATTACATATTGGGCTAATCTCATTAAATAAAGATCAGAGGCTTTAAATTGTACCTCAAGCGAATTTTGCCTTGATTCTTTGAGAAATAATAGGAACAGAATCGAATGGAGTAAATTTTAATTTCTGGTCAATTTATTGACATACAAATAAAATTTAATTTGATGCATCCGAAAAATACTATTTAAATTCTATTATTAATTAAGTTCTTGTGTGTGTGACGTCTCAGAGAGATCAACGTCCCCCAGATATCATTGTGTGTGTAGATTATAATATAAAGATTGAGCCTTATCACGCGCTCCCTTCATTTTTGTCAAGTTGATCGTGAATTATTTTGAGTAATTGTACATTGAATAAATTGAAAGTGTTCATATAAGCTAATCTATGAAAATTATAAAAATGCATCGAAATCCTAAATAACTCGTCTCGTTATCAAAATTCAGTACAGAATTCCTGAGATATTGCAAGCTCGAAGGTAAGAATACTTGGAAAAACACGCGACACATATTCAAAACTGGTAAAGAACAAAAGACCGCGGGTAGGTTCGTCATTCTTGCAACACGATCCACCGCGGTGGCGTAGTCGAAGGAACTCGCGAAGCGGGTCAGGGGTTAAAGGACGAAAAAGACGCGGGCGGCGAACGCCGCCGCCGCGGAGGCAGCTCCGGTTCACCGGAGTTGTCTCTGCCGTCCGCGAACGAACCGACTTCGAGAGATCGATATAAACCGGCGGCTTTCGACCACTCCCTCCATCCGGCTGGCTGACCAATCGAGGCTCGGGCTAGCCCCGGCTAACCCCGGTGTGTCCCTCTTTTCCATTCTCTTCCCTTTTGCTCTCGGCCGGCTGGTACCGTGGAAGCGGTGCACGAGCGAGCGTGGATTAATCCGTGACGTCACCGGGCGACGCCATTTTCGAGGCGCGTGCCAGAAAGGCCCGGCTGCACCGACGACGACGACGACGACGACGACGCCGCCGCCGACGACGACGTGGATCCAGAATATTCTCTCTCTCTACCGGAGAGAATGTCCCACGCGGACCAGAATTTATGGCGAAGATTCCCTGAATTAATTCTCCTGGAAATATTGAGAGCGCCGCATCGAGCCAAACCGGCGGCGGCCCTCCGCCTCCTCTTCCCTTCCCCGCTTCCTTTGTTTCGTTGCGCGCGAAATCGCTTGACCGACGCGGTCTCACAATCAGCGATATAATGCAAATCGTCCCACTCATTGATGCACCGATTTCTTTCTAAATCACCAGCGTAAGTATCAACCGAATTTTATTTGTATACTGCACACTCGATTCTTAAGATGGTTCTATGCATTAAAAGTCTGAATTGAAATTCTGAAAAAACTCTATTTCCATACGCCACCAAAAACAATAGATATTCACATACTTCTCAGTGACATTGTATTTCTTTTAAGTTTTATACCATTAATATTAGATATTCTTAAAAAAGTATTATGGCAAGTCGCTGCTATATCGGACCTCTTTTCCAATTTCTTACTACGAATTTATGGGTTGCTCTAGCTGAGATTTTCCGACGCAGACATCGGCCACTATTTTCTATTTTCTTGAGAACGGAGACTCGGCTGAGAGAATTGACACGAGCTAGGCGGAAGCGGGATTCGAAGGCGTGGAAGCAAGGACGGTATTGTCGAGATAATAGTAATTGCGCGTTTTCTATTCCCACGGTGGTAGCGGATTCGGAGAATCGATCGCCGATTCGTGGAAGAGAAATCTGCGGGAAGGATTGAGGTTTCCTGGATGCAATTCGCCGGTCGGCGCACGGAGTGGCTATGGAAAAAAGGCTGCGATCTCGACGGCGGTTTCTTACAAACTGGGAGTACAAAGTGAGCGGCCGGAGTTTCTTCATTGAGACTGCTCAAAGTTTTTGTTTCATTAAGGACGTAAGATTGCACGATTAAACTGAAAAGGTTACAAGTAAATGAAGGTGAAAACGATGAAGCGAGGGCAAACACATTGCATCGATTTCATGTTAAATACGACGAAACATCAATGACTATTTTAAACAGATTAATTTTTGAAACATTCACTTTCAAGGGAAAACGTGTATTATAATTTGTCGATCAATCGCGGCATTTCCGGTGCTCCAACCATTATTTGCAACAATTATAGGAATTCGCTGTATAATGTCACGTTGATCAAAGGACAGCGTCACCCTCTTGTCAATAATTAATTGATTTTCACCCGTGTAACGCACAGAGTTTCCAAAAGAGTAATTAAACAGCGAGTTACAATTTTTGAATTTACATTCTCAATTACCCTATAATTTACATTGCAACGAATTAAATCTCGCGTGTCACATATTTATTGTTGGCAGATATTCGTTGCCGAGATTAAGCCGGAGCGTTTCATAGTGAAAATAAACAAGTGAAAATTCACAAGATGATGCAAGAAGCTTTCAAAAAGAGCAATTAAACAGCGAGCTACAATTTTTGAATTTATATCCTCAATTACCCTATAATTTACATTGCAACGAATTAAATCTCGCGTGTCACATATTTATTGTTGGCAGATATTCGTCGCCGAGATTAAGCCGGAGCGTTTCACAGTGAAAATAAACAAGCGAGTAATGTTTTGCAAATTCGCAAGATGACGCAGGGAGATACTTTGCCACGTGGTGATAGAGCTGGATCCGGGGATGTTAATTTAAATGCGGTACGCGTACTTTTATCTTGCCGAAGCGAGCATTAATTTCCCGGAGGCCGCGAGCGGAGACGAATTTACGAGCGAGATTCGTTATCCGAACCGGAAGAGCGACGGGACCGACGCGGCGGTGCGGTATATCGCGAAATCTATTGCTTCCGAGCACGCAGTCGCTGCGGACTCGAGATGGATTTAAATCAAACATGAATTTCGCGTGCGAACGTTGACTGGAATTCCCTACACGGTATTCTATCGGCCAGGGTTGATACACTCGATTGCTATTCCGCTTATGCGTTTTATTGAATATTTACTACGAACTCAATTTCTCCGCATGTTTCTAGTATAATCCGTTGCATTTCCTCATTTTCAACGCCGAAACGAATTTTTAACCTCAGACACTTAAATCGGGTGTATATTAATATGTATAATAATATTCAGGGTGTTTCGTATTTTATAGCATGGTTTTTAAGTGCAAATAAAATAAAAATGTTAAATGAAGTTTGTTTATAAACGCTTTGTTACATAATTTTATGCAAACATTAAATGCAGCATGAATTTAATGATTCCTGATATTGCTAACTTATAAATAAAATAATAAATAATAACAAACAGGCTAAAATATTTCTTTTCTTTACTTATTTAAGAAAAAGAGCACTGGAGAAACTGCAAAGAAATGTAGCAGTGGAAAAGGAACGAAGTTATTGCACGACGCAATCGGCGGCAAGACAAGAGAAGTCGCATAATAAATTGTCATCATCATCGTGATCATCGTCGGACGGGCAATCGCGCGTTGAATTCGTCGATGCAACAGCTGGTGACGGGACGATTAAATTAATGATTTCGCAGAAGTAATAGACATACGTACGGGCGCGGAGGTGACAGAGGGGGGAGGCATAAAACCCGCCGACAGAAACGTCACCGCGGTGCGCCCATGACCATCTACAGTCGGCCGACGTCGTCAGACGTCACACGGTAATTGCGATTTATTTCTCTTAATCGCGCTTAAACGGCAGCCAATTTATGCCGGCCGAGTTAATTTTACGCAATTATATAATTACCAAGCCGGGGCTATCGCGCGCTCGGCACGGCCTAATCGGGGTGCCAAGCCGCCGTTCTAATGGCGGCACTTCAGATTCGAAGACGCGCCGCGGGGACGCGGAACCGACTCCGAAATTACCGCTTCTCACCCCGACCGAACACCCCACCTCGCCCTCTCTTAGAACCTGCTATTTCCTTCGAGTTGTTAAAAAGTTTTAACGTACTCTCGTTTACATGCTGCGACCGAATTCATGCAATTAGGAAGCAACACTTTCCTGGTCGAACTTCCACTACTGCTCAGAAATATGTATCTACAATTTTTTATAGTATTTGATAAGAATTATTATTGTTGAATAGTGTTTAAGGTCAAATTTGTAAAGATGTGTGAGTACGAAATGTAATAGTATTGATAGTAATCCTAACATCATCAAATTGATTTAATTATTATAATTTATTGAAGTCTAGTGAACTTTTATTACAGCACACTTTTATTACAATTGTATTATTAATATTTTACTTTTTAGAAAAAGAGAAAGCATTTTTTTATATTCACGTTAAAAAATTATTTATTTTTAAGCAACAAAATTGTAAGTTAGATTCTAAGAGGAAAAAGCCCACCTAAAGCCAAGTACAAAGCTAATAAATAATAAATAAAAGAGGCCCTGTTTACCAATTAGTGACATAAGAAAGTAAAATTTGCTGCTGAGGAGACCTACTGAGTAGAAGTATAAAAAAGGGACTACAATTACTGGCCGAATCCTGTAAGCTTTTCACGTACGGCAATTTAACGAAGTTCCCGAAAAATCTGGCCCTGTCAGGGCAACGGCGTCGTTTTTCGGCGCGAATCGCGGAATACGACGGGGCCCATGAAAGTGGACGGGCCGCAAGTCCTTCCTTATTTATTCATTAATTTCCAGAATCGATGTTTGACGACGAGCTCGCGGCTACTTGGAAGCGGAGCGGTGCTGTGCCGGGCGCGATCGTGTGCGCGCCGCCGCCGGGTCCCTCACGGTAGCACACGCCAGTTAGAATAGTGAGCGTTGCCGGCATTCCGGCGAGTAAATTCTTGAAAACTCGTTTGGTCGGTCCGATCCGCGGACCAACTCTCAATCCGCGCCCGGCCCGTGCACCCGCGTGTGCGCGAATGCAAGCGTTTCCTAAATTGGCACTAAATCTCGGCCCGAAATTTCCGACCACGGCGCATACTGTCCCCACGAAATATCTTCGGGGCGTAAAATTTTCTGCACTCCTCAAAAGGTCGATACGTTTTTTTAATTTATGTGCAAAATGTATAGGAGATGTCCTAATTTCTGTTGACGTTAGATTTTATTAACTGGATTAAGATTGCGTATGAAATTATAGAAAAAAAGGCAGTGAGTAGAGAGTGAACAGATATTGGGATATTTATTATAATTCTTTTGGAATTTGTTTAAGATTGAAGTAGATTAATATACTGTGTTAAAAATTAGATGCAGATGAAAAGTACATTTTCCTTCAAATATTATATGGAAGCAGAGTAGTGAATCATTTTACTTCACACACACACACAAATATTAGATGGAAAGTACATTTTACTCGAAATATTATATGATATTGATTTATTTTTCATATAGTTTGCTTATAAATTAATAAAATTCTCAGTCTACTAGAGTAATCTAGTTAATTGGAAATTTATAGATCGACTACCTGGTTACAAGACTATGTACACACGAACTACTATTGATTACTAGTCTACAGAGAGTGACACTCTAAATACAAGAGATAATGCTTATAACTTGGAAATTGATAAAAACAGGTGTAACAGAGAAAAGTCGTATTCTTAATTCTTCTACAAATGAATAAAATTCTAACTTTACTAATCCAGTAATCTACTCAACTAAGAATTCACAGACGTGAGACTACTAACGTTTAGTGGAAAACTACCAGTGAAAATTGATTGGAAACCGACAGTTCAGATATGAGATTATAAATCTACTGGAAGTTCACAGACTGGTTATTTAGATATGAATCTGCTAATCTTAAGTAGACTGGAAATTCCCAGGCTGGCTGTTTAGATATAAGTCTGCTAATCTTAAGTAGATTAGGAATTCATAGACTGGCTGTTTAGATGGGAGTCTATTAGTCTGCTGGACTTGGAATGTAAAGACTGATGGTCTACATAGTATAAGATATGATAAACTTAAAACTTGAGAATTGATGAAAACTAAATAAAGTAGAGAAAAATCTATATTCCTATATTTTCTAATAATTGAAGATTTCAAATTATTGCTGAGCGAGACTTGACGTATGAATATCGAACTAGTAAGAGAGACACAGAAAGAGAGACAGAGAGGAAGAGATGGGAGTGCTAAAGTGAAGCCCTAGTATCGATTTTCGTCCCTTGAATTCAGCATACATGGAACCTGACCACGGCACAACACTTTCTCCCCTTTACAGCATCCATCTACAATACCTATCAAAGTTCCTAACTTCCATTTCCGAGGGAACTCGACACTGTTCCTGCAACAATTTATTGACCATCGTCTCATGTTTTAATTATACAGTCATCACACATCTGAATAAATCAGGCTATGTGAATATAAATGATTACTGTCATCTCTAAACAAATTGTACGAAATTATGAAATTGCTCTCGTTGTCAGACTCACTATAATACTATCAAACATATCACGTGTTCGCAATAAATATTACAAACTATTCCACAAATAAACGATGGATTTTCTCCCGACGTTCTTGCTTTTATTATTGAAGGTCACTCTCGGGAATTATGGTTAATAATAAGAAATAACAGAGACCGAGCTGAGCCGCGGAAATTCTCGATCGTACTACTTAAGAACGCATTATAAAAGTTACGGACGTGTTACACGAGATCGCGTGACCGGCCGGCGGGACGCGCGGGGTGAAACGGAAGGCGTGCTGGTTGCAGCAGCGATGTGCAGACAGATGGGTGTGGTCTCTGCAATCACGATGGGCGTGGTGCTTTCACGGCGTGCTACATCTGTACCCCGAGTGCACCAGCTCCGCGTTACTTACGTTATTTCCTCTCAACGTGTGACCGAATCGCGCCCGCATTCGTCTCACGCGAATTTGTCAAAATTTCAGTAAACTTGTACCAGTCCTTAAGTTTGTGGTTTTTAGTATAAAAAAGAATAATACAAGTAGAGTTTCGTAACATGACGGTTTTTCACCTCATATATCGAGAAAAAAGGAAGAAATAAAAAACAGAGGTCCTCTGGAAGCCATGCAACGTTTACAAATTTTTATCGTACCATAAATACCTTACGAGTTATTCAAAGACTTCGTGTTATGAGACTCACCCTGTATACAAATTTTTCTCAACTCGTTCGACTGCCATTTACTTTCAGGCAGGTTCTTATATTTAACATCGAAAACTACCCTCGAAGTATATTATAAAAGTTAATTCCCAGGTCTTCCTGTTCTTAAGCAATTTATCCAGCAACACGAGTTGTACAACAGCAAGTAATTCCATATTACTAAAATACAATCTTATACATATTTGAAATCGAAAACTACCCTCGAGATATATGATAGAATTCCCAGGCCTCCCTATTCTTAAGCAATTTATCCAGCAACGCAAGTTGTACAACAGCAATTAATTGTATATTACAAAAATACAATTTTATGCATATCTGAAATTGAAAACTACCCTCGAGGTATATGATAGAAATCAATTCCCAGGCCTCCCTACTCTTAAGCAATTTATCCTGCAACACGAGTTGTACACCAGCAATTAATTCCATATTACAAAAATAAAATCTTATACATATTTGAAATCGAAAACTACCCTCGAGATATATGATAGAATTCCCAGGCCTCCCTATTCTTAAGCAATTTATCCAACAACGCAAGTTGTACAACAGCAATTAATTGTTTTATTACAAAAATACAATTTTATGCATATCTGAAATCGAAAACTACCCTCGAGGTATATAATAGAAATCAATTCCCAGGCTTCCCTATTCTTAAGCAATTTATCCAGCAACACGAGTTGTACACCAGCAATTAATTCTATATTACAAAAATAAAATCTTATACATATTTGAAATCGAAAACTACCCTCGAGGTATATGATGGAAATCAACTCCCAGGCCTCCCTATTCTTAAGCAATTTATCCAGCAACACGAGCGGTACAACAGGGGACAGGGCCGAAAACACGTGAGAAAAAAGAGGTACATTAGAGATCGGTGGGACGCGAGGCAAAGGGTTGCCAGAGCGGGGCTTTTTACCCGCGATTTACATGATACGTCTCGTCTCTCGGAGGATC
The DNA here is from genome assembly GCA_019453355.1 of Ceratina japonica. Taxonomy (NCBI): domain Eukaryota; kingdom Metazoa; phylum Arthropoda; class Insecta; order Hymenoptera; family Apidae; genus Ceratina; species Ceratina japonica. Next base: position 80,419 of record SMSR01016031.1, on the reverse strand, counting down.
GACTCGACATCAAAGTTGGAAGGCCGAGCGTCGTTTGCGGCGGCCGCGGCCTAGCCTGGAGGTGGAATGGCGCGCAGGTAGAACGCAAGAAAGGTCGGTCGGCCCCTCAGATGCTCGCAATTAATAAGAGCTTAATGGGGGCCGATATAGCGTTGCCACGCTCGCCGGTGCCCGTCCGTTTCTTGGCCGTCTCTCCCACCGAAATCATCGATGCCGACGACAAAAAGCCGCGCCACGGCCGTAAAACATTTCGCTTCCACTATGTTCCGCTGAGGCCTGATGCCTGCGCTACGTCCACGCAAAAAGGGCCGCCCTCTCTTCTTCCCCGATTCTCGCGGTCGAATTGTGCAAGAGGAGAAGGTCTGTACCGCCGCGCGATTAGACCAGGCGACGGAAACTGACGAAGAATTTCGAGCTCGATACATAGGGACAATTTCGAACGAGTCATTCCTGGATGAAGTCCAGAAGCAGGAAGAATAATGAAGCATTCTTTAAAGAGCTAAGGTAGTAATGTGATCTCTCTAATATTTGTTGGTAAATTTTTGATGACTTACTCTGTTTTGTCAGGATAATTTGATTATAATCATGTAAATTGACTGTACATACAAATACAACTATGTGAACCCATATTTTGCACTATTTTTACATGATATAATCAGGCAAAAATTTCCTACTTTCTCTTCACGTTCAATTTCATATAAAATTATAGAAAAGAAAAGGCAGTGAATAGTGATTATCACACCATAGGTCACAAATAAATTTGCATCATCGATGAGTCATTTCAACCATGCCTAATCAGTCTGAAGATCCCATAAGTATACAATAGTCGGTATTCACAGTCGTTACTTATTTTTAAGATCGTCTTAAGCATTTGCTATCCCTGTCTATCCCATATTTCCAGTCCTTGTCTTATACAGGGAACTGAGACTTAAGCAAATGCTTAAGCCGATCATAAAAATAAGTAACGACTATGAATACCGGCCAATGTTATGTATTTTGGTTTTCATTCCCTGAAGGTACATTCGCTTGAGAGGAAGTCGATGCTCGAAGGGGTTGGAAGTAAGATTCGCGAGCGTACTCACCAGAGAGGGGTGCGTAGGGGCCGTGCGGGTACGGGGGTGCGGTGGAAGCGTCGACGAGCGACTGCGACGGCGTCGCCGAGGGCCAGTCCTTGTAGGAGGCCGCGGGGTGCGCGTGGTGCGCCGCATGAGGGCCGAGTCCTCGCGCAGCGCCTAACAGCAGACCGCCGTAACTCGTCACCGCCGCCATGTTCGGGTGTTGATAGTCGTGCACCCTGTAAAACAGATCGTGGAAATCGTATTCGACGTCTATCGTCACGGGATCTTATTGCCCTTGTAGCGATTTACTGGGTGCAAAGGGATGGCGGCTGGTACGAGGAGGAACGGGGGGTGAACGCGTGAAAGGAGATAAAAAAGAGACATGGAAATGAGAAGGGGAGAGGTTCAAAGAGAGAGAGAGGGGAACAGAGAGAAAGGGGGCACTCCGATATCGTGCCTCTTCTCAAGAACGGTGATAGACTGGTAATTTATACGGCAACCGACGCGAGATCAGCGCTAAAGATCTCCCGAGCGGAGGTACCTGCTCCCGACGGTTTTCTGTATTTTTCACGTCTCGTTTTCTCTTTGCCGCCACTCTTTTCTCTCTCTCTCTCCGTTTCTCTCGACGTCCCGAACTCCCGACACTCGCGACGATTTTGTTGATTAATCTCGCACGACGCGATTCATTCGTAAGGCGCGAACTTGATCGAATTTGAGACCGAGCACGTTACATGAAGCGATTGGATCAGATACTCTACTAGGATTCATCTAATTATGCACCGCGTTAATGAAAATTAACGAGAATATTATAAATATAAATATAAATATATAATATTATAAATATGCAAAGTATCAAAAGCAGAATATACTATATTATATATTGGAAGTTTTAAATGACAAGAGAACCTGTTTTAAACTGCTACGTAAATACTTTATTTTCCATAAAAATCCGCAACTGAATGGTAAATTATGATTACAAGTTATGAGTAGACCGCACATTTTTATGCAAAGTAAAGGATTAAAAAATGTGCTCTAAAGATTGAAATATGAGTTCAGCTTTTGACATTCTGAATAATTTCATGCATTACACACAGCATTTATAATTCCCGTACAATCAATTTCCTTACAAATTGCACAAAGCCTAGAGACTGATTATGAGAAATTAGACACTCTCAGACTGACAGGTAATACGTGAATAAAATGCTGATCAACGTAGCCACTGATCTGAAGAAATTTTTCGAATCCGCGATTGGAAAAAGACGTGTAAGATTTACGAGCGCCGTGGAATGCGAAGGAACTGCTAATTAATTCGAGCGCGAGTATCTCGAAAATAACCGAGGAAATAGGATTAGGACAAATTTTCTTAAGTATAACACGAAGAATGTTCGGAACGCTAACCTGTGGTGATACTGTGAATAATGCGAATGCCATGGATCCGTTGGATACTCGTACACCTCGCCGGGATGCTTCCAGAACGAAGGGGGGAAGTTCCTCATGGACATAGGAGAGATGTTCTCTGCAAAAAGATGAAATTTCCTCAGTACCTCTCGATACACCCCCTACGACCAAGTATTCAGCATATTCCGAAGATCAATACATATTTCCGACTAGTCAGAAGACTTTAGACTTATAAACTGGAAATAAATCCTCTGATCATTATAACACACATTATTTTATCTGACATTCTGTAATCTGGAAAACACGCTTATCTCCTATCATTATGAATTACGGGATACCTGAAGTGTTCCAAGATTTGCATTTTAAATTAGCAAGCCATGAAATGAAATCGACAATTAGTTCACACTAACACATTGAAGGCACTGTTTCAACCAAACACGAGTCCCAGTATAGGCGCAGCGAAAGGGGAATGAAACTAACGGTGAATATCGGTAGGGCAGCGGTAATCGATTCACGATCGATTGTATTTATCTCCAACCTTGATAGATCGGGTTATTTTTTATTCGAAGGTCGAACGAGTCGGCTGGAATGTTTATTAAAATATTTGTATCGTTTCCCACGGGCCTTAGCACGCGATTCTTTCGGGGCTGGGCTGACGATAAACGGGTAGCCGGATCCCACGGGATCGAACCGCGCGACAGAAAGGTACCGCTCGGTTGTTTTACAAGCGACCACTCCGAAGCCAGAAGCTTGTCGTGTATCCTCCTCCGCGAGTCTCCTCCGGGTCCTTGGTCCCGGGATTCCTTTTTCCCTCTCCGAAACTCCTTCCTTCGCCCAATCCAACACACATATCCGAAAGCTGAATCAACCGGCCGACGATTTATGTATACTTCTAGTTCTTCTTCCTTGATCCCATTCCCACTGCGACGTCGACAAACGCGTCCAACGATTTTTTATAAGTACTCGCGTTTACTCCACTGATTTATAACTTCATTGACGCAATTAAGGAAATATCGAAATTTGTTCATTGCACGATTTCTTGTATTTTCTTTAACAGGCTATTTACACTAATTTAGACTAATACATAGAATTTATGTATTTATAGGAAAATGGTATATACAGAAAATATAAAGACTTTATTCAATATTGAAGGACACAGAAAATATCAAAAAAGTGAGATAAAATAAAAATATGCAATCTACTAATAGGTTCAGTGTTAATTATACTGACTTCGATGTCTTGCAGGAATATTTAATGAAACGAAGCGGAAACTTAGTTTGACAGGATGTCGATTAGCATATCATCACAAAAACTGGCAAAAAATAAAATCGTTTAATTAGAGATAGTATGCAGTTCCATGATATCATTACGTCACATAAAGTGTTAGTATTGATCAATGCAGGGATATTTGACGTTCTACTAATGACTGATTTAACGAATGAAGAGCACATAGCAATGAACGTGACTCTCCAAGTGAAAAAACAGATTATTCGTAATAAAAAAAAAATGATGCAGACACGTATGTATATTATAGTAATGTGGCCAGATAGATGATATATGGAAAATGTCATAAATAAGTCAAAAGAAGAAAATAGCATTTCACAATTTAGTGCACGTGTACAAAATAGATTATCCAAATTCGATTTTCACAAAAACGATACGAAATTCTGCGTCAAACGATTAACTGTTATTCCAATTATACGATTTATTTTTACATGTATCCACCCCTCCCCCTTATCGATTGCACCCATTCGAGCACCCCTTGTATATTCTTGAGCGATAATAACCAAGAAAATTATCGATTGACTGACAATTAATTGCTAGAGATATTTCCATTTCCGGCTTCGTAGACTCACCACAGAAAACGTATATAATCGAACAAGAACTCGCGAAATTCGGTGTGATCAAAATCCCCATAAAAAATTAGCCTTTTCATGAAACGGTAAAGGAAGAGGCAAGTTTGCGATGTGTAGTTATAAGTGTTATAACTATTCCTTACACTGAATACAATAATAAGGGGCGTAAGAATTACGTGACGATCTGCACTACTTAGTCCCTACACTGAATACTATAAAATAATTCATATAATCGAACAAGAACTCGTGAAATTCGGTGCGATGAAAATTTCTCCTAGCTTTCTGCGAGTGGCGAAAGGGCCCGGGGCTCGATACTATAATCCGATTGGGTATCGGGTCGTCCCGGTAACAACTGACCCGCGACACTTTCGGCATAAAGAAGTCATGGGGCCGCATTGTTTCCCACGCGTGGAATGCCGGAATGGAGGAGGACGAGGAGGAGGAGGAGGGTCGGAGCCAGGCCTCTCCGTATACCCAGGGCCGAAACGCGTAAAATACCTTCTCGTCGGATTGGCCGCGCCGCACGGCATCAACCTCCTACACACGTATCAAGAAAGATTGACTAACTATCGCGTTAAATATTGCGATTTGCTTAACGGAGGAGATGCGAGATAGCGGAACGGAAACCGGCCCCCACGCTCCTCTCCGTACCGGGTCCCTACCTCCAACCCCCGGCTCCCTTCTCGCCGCATCGCCGCCGTTTTCTACCTCCTCGTCCTCCTCGTCCTTCTCTTCTTCCACGCTAACCCTCTCTGCCTCCTCGACATCCCTCTGGCCCCCGGCACGCTGGCCTCGGCCGACTGTCCTTTATTTATTAACGCAATTAAAGAAACAGAGTGTCGAGCGTCCACGGTCGGCTTTCTACTGTGCCGATGCCGCGGCCCGGCAAGGGACAAGATTCAATTCTACCCGTCGGTGACGTAAGCAAAAAGGGCTGTCGATTAGGATAAAGGGAAAAAAGAACTGCTCGTCGCGAAACTAATTCCGCCGATGCGGGAGAGCTATACTCTAATCGCGAGATACAAGTATTATACTATTATTAATTAGGTTTACTTATGTAAGTGTAACGCGCGCGTCAGGCTGGTAATAAACCTAATCACTTACTAACTCTTCACTTGTTATAACCAGACGGTTGGAAGCGAAGGGCTCGGAGCCAGATCGCGGCTCAACGAGCCTCGCAGAGGACAGATTCACGAACCAGGCTCGGACCATTAATTTTTTTCCAGAGTTCATCCATTTCGCCGGGGCTCGGTTCGCGCCGACCCGGTAATGATTCACTTTTAGCTGTTCACCGAGCAGCACGGTCATCGATCGTTCGGCCGCGGCCGCGATAGCTCGATACAAATGTACTCGGTAAATCTTCGCCGCGGCGGTGTGTTTCATTTCGCGGAAAATAATCGGCCGACACGCGACGGGGGATGAGTCCCCGGTTCTGTGTGCGTGCGCTCGTTTATGCGTGTGCGCACCGTCGGCGTCGACGCGTGGCGTTGGCGCCAAGCCAGAAGGTGCCTCTATAAAGACGTCGCGCGTCGCGGTGCCGCGATTCGTCAAAACGTAACCCACAGCAGATTGATGTGGCGGTGCGACCGGATGGCTCGTTATTCTGATTGCGAGCAACCCCGCGCGGCCACAGTCGACCAAAGGGATAGACCCGTTTAAGTTCGTCGCCGAAACTAATGGCGCGTTCCAGTCTATTTTCGATTTGTACCTCATTTCGCATAAGTATTGCCGCGATAAATGCAGAAACACTATGGTTTCGGAGTCCGATCAGACAAATGCATTGATTCTAATGTGCGATAAGTGCTTCGAATATCTCTTACAATTAATTTCAGAATTAACCCTTTGGGTACGGATTTATTTGAGAAAATATTTGCATGTGGAACGGATATAATTTTTGGTTGCTTGGAGTTGTACGTAAAAGCAGTACATTTTACGTAAGAATTTATTTATTTCTAAAATATTGGTGACATGTGTAGTATTAAGATGTCTTCAAGTAATTAGAATTGCAAAACAAAAATAAATTAATAACAACAAAATAAAACTAAAATGACGTGTCTCAGACGTCAAATGTACCCAAGGGATTAGACGCTCATTAGTATAATACTTGCTTTATTCAGAATTTCAAGAAAACTATTGGCAAAATAGAAAATTAAAAAATGTAGACATCAGGAAATTAAAATTTAGAAAAATATTTTATAAGAAAACTGAAGATGATTCTTATATCTCGATAAAAAAGCAAAGAAACAAAAAACAAATCCTAGAATCCATGGAATATTTGTTTCAATATTTTTATCATACAACCTTATAACTTATTATGGCACAATCTCACCCTATTATGCTTCACTATGTATTAAAACGACAGAAATATTCTTCAGTACCTAAATTATGAAAACTAATTAAATTTGATAAATTCTGGAACGTAGGATCGATCGATGATGGAATAGAATCATGTGATCTCGGGACGTTCTCAATTACGGGAGCGGCACGTTAAAATGGCGACGTGTCATTGATTACACGGTAATTTTCGTGCGTGTGATCCGCGCCTCCGGGCGTACGAGCCGCTTAGTGAAAAAGCCTGAGACCCAGGATGAGGGTATATCGCTAATCTCGCGGTGATCCCTTTGAAGAAGCCAGGAGGAGGACGTCTTGTAAAGGCCGTGTCAAGTAATTGCGTCTCTGTTGCGCCGCGATGGCCGGCGTACGGGGCGTTAATTTGACGCCACCGACTGGAACGACGCGCTCAATTTCCCGAACTCAACGTTACCGCGGCGCGCCGACGCGACGACGTCGTCGGATCTTCCTCGCGTTCCCATCAGACCGACCGACACTCAAGCGCCACGATAAGCTGCTCCCCCTGTCCCCCCTTGGAATTAACCCTTTGAACGGATATATGAATGCTGATAAACGCTTACAATTTTTCAGGATGAAAATACTGATGAATGATTGGGAATGCTAATAGGTTTAGTGTCGATCTCATAAATTCAGAGACAAGGGAACTTCTTTTTCAAATTATAATATAAACTGTGAAGTTTTCTTAATTTTTTATTTCTTAAATTTTGAATGATTGGGAATGCTAATAGATTTAGTGTCAATCTCATAAATTCAGAGACGAGGGAACTTCTTTTTCAAATTATAATATAAACTGCGAAGTTTTCTTAATTTTTGATTTCTTAAATTTTGAATGATTGGGAATGCTAATAGGTTTAGTGTCAATCTCATAAATTCAAAGACGAGAGAATTTCTTTTTCAAATTATAATATGAATTGTGAAGTTTTCTTCATTTTTATTGTGCTGTGATCATTGACTCACTGCAGTCTGATAAGCGATAGGAATATTCAATATTAGAATTATGACCAGTTCTGGATTGTGTGAATTTATCTCTTTATAGGAATCATTAAAAAATAGTAATAAATCAATTTTTAAATTGAAATTGTTTTCATTTTCATCAAAATTTCATCAAATTCATTTACGTCGATGCTAAATCGAGCATTAAAAAAACAGAACCGACTAATTACACTTTTTGTCTCTTAGGGAATGATTGCTGATGAATGATTGGGAATGCTAATAGATTCAGTGTCAATCTCATAAATTCAGAGACGAAAGAATTTCTTTTCTAAATTATAATATGAACTGTGAAGTTTTCTTAATTTTTATTGTGCTGTTATCATTGACTCAATGCAGTGTNTTAGTGTCAATCTCATAAATTCAGAGAGGAGGAAATTTTTTTTTCAAATTATAATATGAACTGCTAAGTTTTCTTAATTTTTATTGTGCTGTTATCATTGACTCAATGCAGTGTGATAAGCGATAGGAACATTAAATATTAGGTGGAATAGAGTTCACGTTGCATTGAAGGTCGTAATTCAGAAAAATGGTGACGCGGGCTGCTGGTATAGGGGAATGACTTCTTGCCACGGGAGAAATTGCATTTGGTAGGCTTTTGCCCGGTTACCAGCCGGTACCAGGAGCGGCTGGCACACGCTTAAGGGGATCGAAGAATGCGGACGATACGACTGGCCGATAAAACGTTTTGCCCTCGAATGCTCGCCGATACGGGTGCATAACCGACGCGATCACGATTATCCTGCTTTCTTGTGGACACCGCCTTCGAAGGACTACTGCACGCGCGCAGACCGACAGCGCACAGCTCACAATCAAAGTACCTACTACATCATCTTCTGGCAGTATCAATAATTGCCAGATGATTTATTATAATATTTGTTACATAGTTATCTGTAGTTTAATGTTGAAGATATCTGTAGTTTTGAGAATTCATTTTCGACTGCGAAAATAATTTAGTGACTGGAATAGTTTTGAAACCCAAAATCCACCCTGGAGGGTTTGAAGTCACGCTTTCTCTTAAATCTTGAAGATACATGTATAGCTTGGGACAGTGATTTATGACCAGTTTTGGATTGTGTGAATTTGCCTCTTTATAGAAATCATTAAAAAACAGTAATAAATCAATTTTTAAATTGAAATTGTTTTCATTTTCATCAAAATGATGATAAAATTCACTTACGTCGATGCTAAATCGAGCATTAAAAAAACAGAACCGACTAATTACACTTTTTGTCTCTTAGGGGAAATCAAGACTAACTAGAACTGGCCAAGAATTATTATCCCAAGATGTACACAATATTCCTTTGATCTGAACTACTAGATTTTGATTAGGCTCCTTAGAAATGATCGTGTTTTAGAAATCCTCACAGTTGTATATTCCAGACTGAGACATAAAATCAAATCAAGATTAGAGAAATTAATTTTCATCCACATCCCGAATACAGCACGAATAACAAAATTAATGCACAAGTTCCGGCCATAAAAACTTTTAAACCTTCCTTTTGACTTTCAATGCAAGAAACATTTTTCTACAATTTACATTAATGATAATTTCTCTGGTTTGACTTGTGTGTTAATATTAGCAGATATATTCACTGATTTNTACATCCGAGCATCTTTCTGTTTCGCGATTCCCCCTTTGGCGGCGAGATGTTCACACGCCTGTTATCATACTATATTTACAATTCGAATAAGCAATTTCCACATGTAGTCACGCAAGAATTAATTAAGACGTCATGAAGCACTTAATTTATTTCCTTGATTAGTCAAATATTTATTTCTCTATTAAAAAGAGAACTTAATCTGAGTATTTGAAGCGTTTATATATATTTGAATTCTATCAATCTACAATTCCNTTGTATATTCCAGACTGAGACATAAAATCAAATCAAGATTAGAGAAATTAATTTTCATCCACATCCCGAATACAGCACGAATAACAAAATTAATGCACAAGTTCCGGCCATAAAAACTTTTAAACCTTCCTTTTGACTTTCAATGCAAGAAACATTTTTCTACAATTTACATTAATGATAATTTCTCTGGTTTGACTTGTGTGTTAATATTAGCAGATATATTCACTGATTTTTGCGCAAAGTCTTGTTTAAATGTAATCGACTTTCTCACTCATTAGCCGTGGAAACGTATTATCGTTATAGGCACGGGGCTAATAACGTCTTTAGCCTGGTAGCTCGAATCTTGAATTAATTGATAACCGTAAAAGGAGTGACGTGATTAAGGAAAGCTAGTAGCGCAGGGCACCGCTTTGATGTACTACGGAAATCGTATACTGTCCAGTCTCGTTTGATAAATTTTCCGCGCGTTGATAACGTTAAAATTATACGTAGTTAAATATCCCAAGAAATTTTATTGGCGCACGTCTCTCAGACCGGTTAGAATCGCACATTTTTCCCGCGGTATAATTGACGATCCTGAATTTCGTTAACAATTTTTAAAGATCAGTCCTCCAATCGTTAACATTCTATCCCGCGTTCACGTGAAAGGAGTTTACGAAAGGGAATCTCAATTTCCCGCGAGATCCTTCTTTAAGGGAACCCAAAACACAGTGTCCAATTTAATAAGGCAATAGCCTCGGAAGCTCGCAGCGGGGGTCGCAAACACGTGCCGCAGCACGTTCGAACAATTCCCCGGTGTTCTTATCGGCTGGCTCTTCCTTGGTCCTCCCCGCGGAGGGTGTCTTTGTTCCCGGGGCGCACACGCTCGTCGGGCGAGAGACGTTCGCTCCTTGTACGTACGTTAGTCGACATACCGCGGCTAAAACTGTCTCCTCGGCCTCCGTCTCTTCTACTCCTCCTCTTCGCGCTCGCCCCGTCTCCGTCGCACCCCTGGTGCACGTTCGCTCTCTCCCTGAGTCAGCGTGCGACTCGTAGAGAGCCNGAGCGAGAGACGTTCGCTCCTTGTACGTACGTTAGTCGACATACCGCGGCTAAAACTGTCTCCTCGGCCTCCGTCTCTTCTACTCCTCCTTTCGCTCTCTCGCCTCGTCTCCGTCGCACCCCCGGTGCACGTTCGCTCTCTCCCTGAGTCAGCGTGCGACTCGTAGAGAGCCGGGAGAGGCGCGGAAGCTCTTAATTTACCTTTCCTACGCCGTGAAAGCGCGGTCGCGATGGAACGACGACGACGACGAAGAAGAGGCTCGGGCAGGGGGAGAGGCGCGCGACGGCACATAACAATTAGGTCGTGTTGTCTTGAATTCTAAGCAGGCTAGTGAACTGATCCTGCCGAGGCACCGCCGCGAGATAAATGCGGCCTTAAACGATACCGATATAGACGGGCTGCTACGCCGATCGCTTGCCAAACTCGAACCGTGACAACCCCCTATCCCTGCGCACGCTGGCCTTTCTCGTTAGCCGGCTCTTTCTTTCGGCAGCTTTCGGCCCTTCAACGGGATCATTCGTCCCGCCGCCGGAGACTATCTTTCCAGCCACCATTCCTTTTCGGGACGATATGAATGTTTCCTTTTCTCGGTACCCCTTTTTAACCCGGCGATATCGTTCCGCACTTTTTGTCGCGCGTATTCTGATGAGTATTCCTCTCGCCGCGTCAGGTTATGCCGACGGAACGATCTTGCGCCTTGCCTGATATAGGTGACAGCTTTTTCGTTTTGCCAATCTTTATGGTATGTACGACCACGTGTCCTTTCGTCGATTCATTTCTGCGAAGTTTGGCCACGCCAAATATAGCCGACGTGTTTCTGTTCATCCCGGAGGTTTTATCTAGTCGATTTGAACAGATTTCTTTATCCCTCGTTTACCCTTTTATGCCGATCCCCTATTTCCATCCGTGGCATTTTTTCCCACCCTTCCCCTCTCCCCGAGGAACACCTTCTTCTTCTTCTTCGTCGTCTTCTTCTTCGTCTTCTTCTTGTTCTCCTCCTTCGTCTCCTTCCACGGGCCGACATGCAGCGGGGGTTTTAAGTCCCCGAGTACGACGACGGTACAATTGTTACGAGGCTTGTTAGCGTTGTCGCGGGCTAATGGCGCACTTTATTATCGGTCTCTCGCTCTGTTCGCGTCGCACATCCGCGCCGCGATGCGTTTTAAATCACCGCCCTTTGATGCATTAGTCCCGGTCCCTTTCTCGCGCTGTCCAATCTTCCGGCCGCGTGCTCCGATGACGTCCGACCGTCGAAACGAGATCCTAATTGGAACGAATCGCGACCGGCTACTTATTCTCACGTCGCCCGGACACACCTGCTTTATTTCAATCCCGCTTATCGCGAACGTCCCATTTTTTGTTTTTCATTTCATTTCCCACCATGAAATCATTTATTTTCATAGGATTTATTAAGAAATCTTTTTATTGTTCAACGAAAATCATTCTTAGGGAGGTTTATCTGGTACATAGCAAGTCAAATGCAAGTTATAGAAAAGGGGAGCTCGCTTGACTAGAGTACATGTTAATAACGGAGGTTATTTACTGCTGGAAGATGCAGATTTTATTTGTTGTTATTATATATATGTATTTCTCGATTCATAGTCAGTCTACCTCAATTTGCAATTAAAATATTCGTTAAATGTTTCTCTTTAATATGACATAAGTTTCATTCAAAACTGTCTGTCAATACCTAATAAATTAGCGACAGAAGTCTAGGAAATCACTCTTTTCCATATGACTACATGTAAAATTGTAAAAAATATTTATATTAATATCTCATCATTAATGTATCCAAATGACTTACAAATTTTTTTGAGGTATCCTGCTATACTGTTATAGACTATCAAATTTTTTTTGGCGATCTATCTGCTAATTCCTTAACCGGATGAACCTCCTTAATTCCAAACGCCGAGTATTAATTCTTCGCATAAAATTTTGTCTTCGCAATTGTTATAATTTTTATTGAATATTTTTTTCAACTACTCACCCTTCTTGTCGTGCGCCAGCGCCCTTTGAAAGTGTTCTTCTACTTTCGACGCCGCATCTTCTCGGTAGTGAGTGACGACCACGCAATTCGGGTTCAGGTACTGCGCTCTGCTCTCGCCGTCGTCCGAATCCTCCCCCGCGGTACCAGTTCCCACAGCTGTAAATTAAAAAATCGTTAAATTTTTTTGTACACTGAAGAAAGGAAGAATTGAATTATTTAGTGGATATTCTATATAACATACCGTCCGTCGATCTGTCGTCGTCTAACGTTCTCGAAGGTTGCGCTGTGGTCGATGCGAGGGGTGGCCGTGGCTGAGGAGTTGGCCTTGGCGATGCCGGACTGGGTGCCGAGCCGACGGAACCGGCGCTACTCGGCTGCCCTTGTGGAACGCTTCCACCAGCCGGGCAAATTTCTATACCCGCTGCACCGAGCGATCTTTGGACGTTCAACTGCAGAAACAAAGTATATTTTCCTATTTAATACTCTTGTTTGATTCTACAATTCAAATTCATCGATCAATCAAATTCTCAAATCAATTAAGGATTAGCCAATTATTGGCTCAGAAATACTAAGTCTAATGGGAACTGAGATAATTTTATGATATCGGAACATGTAGCTATTATCTCTTACATATTTCTGAGATTTGTAAATGTTTTACACGGTGTAGCCCTTCTTGATAATTAAAAATCAGATAATTAAAAAATGTAATAAATCAGAAAATGTTTACACAGCGATATCACGGTTTGAATTGAATTCATATCGCTACATCCGAGTATCTTTCTGTTTCGCGATTCCCCCTTTGGCGGCGAGATGTTCACACGCCTGTTATCATACTATATTTACAATTCGAATAAGCAATTTCCACATGTAGTCACGCAAGAATTAATTAAGACACTTAATTTCCTTGATTAAACAAATATTTATTTCTATATTAAAAAGAGAACTTAATCTAAGTATTTGAAGCGTTTATATATATTTGAATTCTATCAATCTACAATTCCATTGTTTCAGAATATCGCAGTCATTCCGATGCCATTCTACAATCAATAGCGGAGCATGATGAACGTTGCGGGTAAATTTCAACCCCTCGTGGGAGGAATATCGACGTTTCGAGAGTACTAAAATATTACAAGCTCAAGAGGACCGCGAGCAACGAAACGGTCGCCGAGGAAACATCCGGCGAGAACGGCGCGGACAATTCCAGAGATTTTACCACCCTCGATCCTCTTGTGCCGGCCGCCCCTTCAGCCCCGATCGTCTGTCTGCCAGTCACTCGGCGAATCCGTCGCCGCCGCCGTCGTCTCGGTTGACGTTTAGTAGGTAAATCGTACGGTGCCGGGTCCTTAGAAGAGAGGGTAAACCTCCATTGAGCACATACCGACGCCAGGCGTCGGCGTCCATTGTACGCCCCGCCGCTGCTCACGGTCCGGGCCAGACTGCAAATAGCGGCGAGAGCGAGCTATGCTATGCTATGCGCTGGCATCGTCACGGCCGCTCGCAATGAGACCAAATAGGACGTAATGCTCGCTATTCATTAGATCCTACGGATGCAAATGCCACGCTGGGTCATGGCATTCTGCTCGAATTTTTTCAACCCGCGCCGCCTCGCCGCCGCCGCGCCGAACCGATCGCGTGCGCGACACGGCAAGCCAACTATTCGACCACGCCGGATCGAAAGATGGCAGCCGGCCGTCCCGACGCTCCGCCGACCCTCGTTCGAGCCATCCCCCGAAAGGACCCAGCTTGCGGTGCTTCCTATCGGTATTAATTCGGCATAACCCTTCCGCTTTGGAATTGTATGTTTCTGTATCAACAATTATTGTAGATCGTATTAGGTATATTATATAATTTATTTATTTATTAATATTTGGTTTTGTAAAATTTATTGGTGTACGAAGTGAAGATTAAATATAAAATGTAAAATATAAAACTGAGGTAATTTATATAAAATGTCAGAATGAAAAATAATAATTGAGAATGATATAATACTATTGTAGGTAAAGAATAATTCATTTGGCAAAAGGGTAATAAAAATACTCAGTGTTCGACGTAAATCTGGAGAAAGTATCCGCCCAGAGTAGGCAAAATTGGCATATGAATCTAATTTATCACATCTAATAATCAATGATTCTCCGAAGTCTTAACTTCAGTTATCTAACGAATCTAACTTCTAATCCTGAAACTGGCAAAACTGAATAAACCTCTTAGCTGGCAAACGGTTTTCATAGAACGAGTCGTAAAATCATAGCGAATTACAATTGATGTCAATTGCTATCACTACGTATTCCCCGAGATCGATACAAATACTGGTACATCCTAAACCGTTAGTCCAGCGATTTGCTTGGAAAGAGAACAACGAGCCACGAGGCCGATCAATTCCGCGGGCATAATCCGGCCGGCGGTTATGCGAGGAACTCGGAGGACGCGCGCGCTTTTCGAGCGGAAACCAGCCGAGCATGCACAATTTTAATCTGGCTCGTGGTCTCCGCGTCCGACCGACCGGTGGCCGTCGATCGGCGCTCCGTCGAGGGAGTCGAAGGTCGATAGATTGACGAGCGATCGAAAGTGAACGGCGGTGGGTATACAAAGTCTGGAGCCGATCCTGATGCATTACTCACGCGCGATGACGGCCAGCCCGGGAAAAATATGACCGTGCGAATGCCGACAACGGCCAGCAGGATTTCCCGGCTGGCATCGAGGCCAGATGCTTTCCTACCGATTTCCTGATAGACCCGATCCGCCGACAGAAAGTCGCACCGACAATTGCCGAGAATAAATTAATTAGAGAAATGTATCTCGTAACAGACTAATCGCTCAAGAATTCTTTGCTAAATTGTTCAAATAAATGACGATCGCAATTAGCTTTCGAGTTGTCAATCCATTCCCGATTTCACATTATTGTAACTCCGTCCTGAATCATAATAGCAAATCGAAAGCTATAATTTGGTGCCGAATACGTTGACATGATCTCGACAGTCGATCAGAAATGTTGTTTCATCAATTCGTTCGTGATAAAAATATCTCAGGCACCGTATTCGTCCGCGGTTTCGAAATACCCGGAGAAGCCAGAGCGAATAAATGAATTCTGCTCGCAGGGACTCGCGTATATTAGCAGGAAGATAAATCGGGGAGGCTCGCGCGCGGTCCAGCCGATATTCATTACGGCTAGTATCGTATCTGACGGCGCGGGCCGCGCGTCGCCGAGCCGCGTTGGTACATCGATCCTCGCGATCGTGCCGAACGCGATCGTAATGATCCAAGAAACCGTCCGCGCGCGAGCTGCATGCCATCCCGACGCGATGATAAAGAACGAGCGAGCGTAGTTGCGCGCACCATAGCCAGTCGGTAGCCATTATTGTTGCGCAAACTATCGAGGATAAATCTAGCCGACGGATGGCCGCGTATGAATTATAAGCCCCATGGCCAGAGCCGAGGAAATTCGTTCCTGTTCTTCAAGATATAGTCGAATTTTCCAAGAAATTATGTGAGGATTATTCAGCTTCATTTTTGGAATTTGCGAAGTGAGTCAATTATTATTGTTAAAATATGAGAATATTTACTGATTCTAATAAAATACATTGAAATTGACAATTTTATAATTTGTTACGATAAGAGAATAAATTCAATTAATTTCAATAAACTCATATAATCCATTTTTGAATAAAATCATAAAGAGCTTCCAGAAGTTTGTAAATAAAACATATTTGTATTCAGAAATTAGCAAAATTTATATTGAAAATTGTAGTCTACGTCAATTAAGTATGAAATACATTAGACCATTTAAATATCTGTGTAAGTCAGATTTTGTTGAAGAGTTCCTAGAAACAACCAGTAATTTCTTATGTATTATTCAGAAAAGACAAGATTCTGCGGTAGAATCACAATTACTCATATTCTTCATGTAAATTGTAATCAGTGTTGAAATGATTAACGCTTAAACTGTCCTGACGATGAATTATAGTTTGAAACTGTCTGTTGAACGGTTACAATCGCATCGTAGGATATGTGCGTCTGCAATCCTCGTCATTCGACGCCGCGATACACGCAATTGCAGTTGCGTACGTGTCGCCGTGGCCATTATTGTTGCGCGAGTCCCTGCGAATGGGAACAGTCGACAAATAGAGGCGAACGCGATGTTAAGTATAAGTTTAACCCTGGCAAATGGACCGAGGGACGCGCACGGTCCATTTCTCGGCTATGGCACGCTTCGCCAGAAATTCAAGGGGGAATTGCGTTAATTATTCGTGCGAATAGAGACATCGACTGTTCAAAATGGTAACAACATTTTCCAGAATCAAATACCACAGGAATTACAAAAATTGGGGATTATGTTTACAATTTAGGAATTATATTAGGAAAATTAGGAATTATGAAACATTTTTTAATCAGACGTTAAGTGATTACAGTTTTTTAATGATTCAAGGATTTCGTTTAATGGTTTCTTACTGATGAATTTCGAAAGACACATCTGAAGAAAAGAAGTCGTTGCCTGATACTTTCTAATACGAAGAATACCTCAAGGAAACGCTTCGCATTCTGCGCATGATTTTCATCGTGACAAATCTCATTAGTGTCCGTTTCTCCGAAGAATAACATACTTACACTTAATTAGTCGTTTCGATACATAAACGAAGACAGATTTATTCAGTAATCATTCTATTTCTCTTAATTCTCTCCATAAACCAATTTAGTAACCTGTGACATTATTTTCATCAAATACTCTCTTTCGGAAAATACTCATTTGAAATAGGAAAGACACTGTGCAATGACTTCAATGACAATGAATGAAATTACTTCATTTTTTAGATATAAATTAACTTCCCTCAGACTGTTTGACTTTAGGTCACGATTTTTCCCAAAATTCCCAAAATCATGCATTTTTACAAAAATTGCTGTTTTTATAAAATAGTACTTGATAGAACATTTCTGCTTCCGGATTCATCTTTAACATAACAATCTCTATAAACCACATAGTGGATACTACAAAAAAATGGTGTAATTCTTACACATTCCGTTTTCTCATAAATGCATGGAATCCTGTCTACTAATAACCACCCCAAATGTGAGACGCTCTTAAATCATATCATGCGACGTCTCGCCTGGAGCTAAAAGGCATAGTTGTCTAACGGCGACGGAAACTGAGAGCGCGACTGGTCCCCGTGAAAGTAAGCGATAACCTCGCATCCAACAAAGTCAGACTTGTGTTCTGATCCTCCCAATCGGTTTGTCCGCGGCTCCCGGTCCCCGTTGACAAGCAACGACCGTCTCTCTCTCTCTCTCTCTCTCTCTCTCTCTCTCTCTGTCTCTCTCGTTTACATCGGGGCGAGTACCCCGCCTAACCAATTACGTTCATACATCAGCGGGTGGGTAGCGCACACGAAAATAAGCCGACGCTGATGTATGTNTGTCCGCGGCTCCCGGTCCCCGTTGACAAGCAACGACCGTCTCTCTCTCTTTCTCTCTCTGTCTCTCTCGTTTACATCGGGGCGAGTATCCCGCCTAACCAATTACGTTCATACATCAGCGGGTGGGTAGCGCACACGAAAATAAGCCGACGCTGATGTATGCCGTGACTGATGGCGGCACGCGTGGGACGAGAGGAAAGCCACGGTCCGCGCGGCTCGCTTTCTTTCTCGCGACGCGAAACTTACGCGTCGGATACGCCCCCGAGATGTTATCATTATCCGCCATAATAAACCCAGACACCGGCATTCCGCCGGCTAGTAGATCACCGACGGCGGCGGCGCGGCGCGATATTGAAACGGCGAAAACCGGCGAGACGTCGAACTATGACCGCCGGCATTCGGGGAACGCGCAATTGATCATGAACTTGAGCAACGAGCGGTTGACCACGTCTGGATTTTCTTCGTCTCGTGTCAATCCGTTCTCCAACACGTTTCCAAGATAAACAATCATCGTGCAACTATTATTTATTTATTAGCACCAAGAATTTCATATGCTAAGTATGCTAAGTATCCTGTGAGAATATGCTAAGTATCCCAATTTTTATCCATTTCTGGAGAAATATATTGAATTTCCTTTTTATTCATTACAGAATTAAAAAAAATGTAAAAGAAAGGAAATAAATAATTTTCTCCCTCCAGGGGTTCAATTAAACGAGATAATAATTCGCGGAGGGCACGAGGGTGCCAAGAGGGGAAGAGGCAACAAAAGGACCGGTGGGGGGATTAAAACCGAGTCTTCGAATCTGACCACGTTTTGATTTTCTTCGTCTCGTGTCAATCCGTTTTCCAACCCGTTTCCAAGATAAACAATCATCGTGCAACTATTATTTATTTATTAACACTTAGAATCTCGTACGATTATACTAAGTGGCCCAATTTTTGTCCATTTTTGAGAAATATATTGAATTTCCTTTTTATTCATTACAGAATTTAAAAAAAATGTAAAAGAAAGGAAATAAATAATTTTCTCCCTCCAGGGGTTCAATTAAACGAGATAATAATTCGCGGAGGGCACGAGGGGGCAAAGAGGCAAAGAGGACCGGTGGGGAGATTAAAACCGAGTCTTCGAATCTGACCACGTTTTGATTTTCTTCGTCTCGTGTCAATCCGTTTTCCAACCCGTTTCCAAGATAAACAATCATCGTGCAACTATTATTTATTTATTAACACTTAGAATCTCGTACGATTATACTAAGGGGCCCAATTTTTGTCCATTTTTTGAGAAATATATTGAATTTCCTTTTTATTCATTACAGAATTAAAAAAAAATGTAAAAGAAAGGAAATAAATAATTTTCTCCCTCCAGGGGTTCAATTAAATGAGATAATAATTCGCGGAGGGCACGAGGGGGCCAAGAGGGGAAGAGGCAACAAAAGGACCGGTGGGGGGATTAAAACCGAGTCTTCGAATCTACATCTGGATTTTCTTCGTCTCGTATCAATCCGTTCTCCAAACCGTTTCCAAGATAAACAATCATCGTGCAACTATTATTTATTTATTAACACTTAGAATCTCGTACGATTATACTAAGTGGCCCAATTTTTGTCCATTTTTGGAGAAATATATTGAATTTTCTTTTTATTCATTACAGAATTAAAAACAATGTAAAAGGAAGGAAATAAATAATTTTCTCCCTCCAGGGGTTCAATTAAACGAGATAATAATTCGCTGCGGGCAGGAGGGGGCCAGGAGGGGAAGAGGTAACAAAAGGACCGGTGGTGGGATTAAAACCGAGTCTTCGAATCTTCCATAGATTACCACGGCGAGGCATCTAGCATCGGTCGGACGACAATGTGGTAATTAATCGAAGCAAGCCTGTCCGCGACGGTCTCACCGCGCCGGCTCTTCCTCTTTTGCTTTTTCTCTTCCGCGCCCGCTTCCCTCGAAACGGTCCGCGTCCACTCGACATCCTCGCCAGCGAGCGAGTAGCTCCTAGCCCCGGGAGAGGCGAGCTGCTCGCGCGGCCTTTCAAAGCATTCCAAAGCGCGAGCGCCTGTTCAACCCGTTCCCCGGTGTTCCCCCCGCGCCTCTTTCATCCCCGTCCCCGGTCCCACCACCGCCGCGCCGGTGTCGAGTCACTTCACGAACCTAAGACCGCGTCTTTATTTGTTTCCTCTTTTGTCTTATAGATCTCTGAATCTCCGTATATATCGCCCCCTCTCTCCTCTTATTATTCCTTTTCAGTTCACCACCCCGTATCTTGTTCAATTCCTCCGCATCCCGATCCACGAACTGTCCTCGCCGGCTGCCCGCGCGTCCCAACCCCCATTAAAATGCTTAATACCGCGATGATCCCGGACGTTGATTTGGATTTATGTCCGGCAACCGGGAACGGAGCGGCTCGGACCGGTCACAGTTGTGTACAGAATCCGGGCGAGCAATACCAATCCACGTCGCGGCGTTGTTCTTGCGTTTGTTCCTGCGTCGAAAGTATCCGCGGGCCTTTCTCTCCCGGGACCAGTTTTTGCACGTTCCGCAGGGGATTAATCGTGTCGATAATTCGTTGTTAGTTTAGACTGAACGTTCCAGCCTCGGCGACGTTTTTACCCCGAGCCGAGCTGCCATTTGTCGACTATTTCCCCAAGATCGGGGCGATATTTAAAATTCGCTGCGAAACTAGTTCTTCCGTAAAAACTCTGAAATTCGTTCTATTGAAAATAAGTATTGCAGGACGACTGAGGCAACTGTCGCGGAATTAATGACTAGAAGAAACTGTCAAATTTATTGACGAGCTGTCGAACTGAGATCAGTCGATCCGGATGACGACGCCGTGGCAGCTTCCGAAAAGCGTGTAAACCGGAGGAGCGCATCCATCGATCGCGATTGAAACGAATGAGCGGACGTCCGTCGGGCTGATTCCCACATCAATTCACGGCCGGCGAGAGGAAGCTCGCCGTCGCTCTGTTCGACAAAGGCGGATAGTCGAGGCGGACGGAAGGAACAAGCGGCGATACGAGAAAGAATGGGCGACGACCGAAAAAGGGATGAAAAAGCGCGTCTCCCGGCCGCGAAAAACGAACGAGACGAGCGGCCTGGCGGCGGCAGGGGGAGGGGTGGGGCTCCGGTAACAAGCTACCACGGAGTATCTCGCAATTTGTTTGCCGGACACGGCCATTCGTCGACACGATTCTCCTATCTTCCACGGAGATGAGAGTCCACAGATCTCGACCGCGCCGCTGGATTACGACTATTGATAAGACGCCGGTGAACGAGTTCCCTTTAGTTAAGTTTAGTTCATTAGCAAACACCAGCCAGGTGGACGATGGAGCGATCCCTCGTCCGACCGACAAATTACAACGAGATCGGTTCCCTCCCTCCCTCCCCTTTTCTCTCTCCCTGATTCCCCGTTCCTCTTCATCGATTCCTACGACCACTTTCGGCACACGGAAAACTACGTCCCGGGTACCGTTCAAGCTAAGTTAAGAGAAGTGATTTCCGACATTTGCAAATTGATTCAAACGTTTAATAGGTTTAATACGTACGATTTGCTATGTATTTCAATTTCTATGAATAAATTATGAGATAAGTGAAGTAAGTTTCTTGATTTCTGTTCGTGTCAATATTTCTATTGGCATATGATTTTATACAATGTTATATAAATAAATAAATAAGTGATATAAATTGGGACATTCAAGCTAAGTTGACTTTGGAAGCTTGAATAAAATAAAATATATTAAAAGAAAAGCGTTCTAATTATTTTAATTAATAATATCTGTAGAATATTTGGCAAAGGTATCAGGATTTTGAGTCAGAATTTAATATTTAAGAAGATAAATTGCGAAGCAGTAACTGTGCGTCAATGCTACAATTAACCCCTTGAGACGTCATTCACTTCATATACCTTTGTAGGCTTTGACGTCTCTAAGACGTCAAGAACTTAATTAGTATTAATTAGTAATAGAATTTAAATAGTATTTTTACGATATATATAATAGTATTTTACGCATCAAATTCCGTGACGTCGTTATTTGTATTTCAAAGGGTTAAGCAAAACCTAAGAAATAAAACTGTACAATTAATTATAATTTGTAACAATATTTTACTCACTTTCTCACTAACAAGCATTTTCTCCTTTATCCCTAAACTATTCCAAAAATCTGAGTATATCAAGAGAAGCTCATCCAAACACGTATTAAGTCAACTATACGGGAGGCAAGGAAGTGGTAAACAGAGTTTCCAATAAAAAGAGAAGTACTGAGAAAGGATTGCGAACGGAAACTGGAGATCCAAAGCATTCGGTTAAAGAGGGCCGCATTAACATCGGGCGCGGTCTGGCCGCGATATCGTCCCGGGATCTCGATCTGTCACGAGGCGCGACCGTAATCCGCGCGTTTTTCGTCGGCATTAATATTAGCGGGAACGATAATGGCAGCGACAACTAACGCGCCACCGGCGTGTACACGTGGCGGGCGCGATTCCACGCGTCAACCAACGATGGCTGGACTTCAACGCATCCGAGGCGCATTCCGCATCCCTTGGATTCGCGCCTCTTTATTTTCAGACGCGCGTAAATTGCGCGTGTAGAACGACGCTATGAATTTCGCGGCGGCGGCGCACTCGTAAACCCGATAAATAGAGCGGCATTCCAGTAACGAGTATCGAAGAGGGTGCCCGCGATTTTTATCATACTCTCACCTCGAGGAGGATCCTTCTATTTGCATTTACTGCCCGCGAGGAACCGCTCGAGCGGAAGAGTTTGATTCGCGCCACGCGTTGAGCCAGTTGTTTCAATTAAACGACAACCGGGAATGCGCATCGGGCGATGATTCACGGCCGCCGCGCGGAAATACCCGGCGATCCTTATTAGATTCACCGTGATTTACGAACTTGGACTTGGCCAAGTCCGCTTCTGAATTCCCATTAATGGATACGAGTTTCTGAATTTCATTACTGACCGCTGACATTAAAATTTTAGAAAAAAGTACGACGAGATGGGATGTCTAAGAAGTAATATAAAGAAAAATAGAACAGAATTTTTATGTAATATTTATAGTACATTTTTGTCATCAGTATATCTAAACAATAAATTTGATATCTTAACCCACATGTCAATTTTACCTTCTCTTCTCCTAATTCAAAGATACTCGTTATCAAATATGTATTTTCTGATTAGTCCTTTGACAGTCTACCCTTAATGGCAAGATCAATTTTCTGTAATAAAAAACCAATCGTTCGACAAGAGTCCCCTAGCGTTTTCGAAGACGATCCATCCGGCGGAGTTTAAAACATACTCGCGGGACAGAGAGAAACGAGTGAGCTCCCTTCGATAAGGGCTCGTCCCGCAAAAAAGAATTGCGCGCCGGTATTCGTTTAATGTCCCTCTCCCTTAGTAAGTACCGTGCCAGCCTGATATCCCTGAGTAATATTGCCGCATCGCGATATAAATGAAAACGTATCCTGGGATACGTGGCAGTGGCGTGGCAACCGATGGGTCACGTCGAAATCGCCGACAAGTTTCACTGGCGACATTTTCATCGACTCTGCATTATCGAAACCGACTTTTTTCCGACTCTGTTAATTAAATCAATCTATCAAAACTCTCCCAGTGAACGGAATCANACCGGGAATGCGCATCGGGCGATGATTCACGGCCGCCGCGCGGAAATACCCGGCGATCCTTATTAGATTCACCGTGATTTACGAACTTGGACTTGGCCAAGTCCGCTTCTGAATTCCCATTAATGGATACGAGTTTCTGAATTTCATTACTGACCGCTGACATTAAAATTTTAGAAAAAAGTACGACGAGATGGGATGTCTAAGAAGTAATATAAAGAAAAATAGAACAGAATTTTTATGTAATATTTATAGTACATTTTTGTCATCAGTATATCTAAACAATAAATTTGATATCTTAACCCACATGTCAATTTTACCTTCTCTTCTCCTAATTCAAAGATACTCGTTATCAAATATGTATTTTCTGATTAGTCCTTTGACAGTCTACCCTTAATGGCAAGATCAATTTTCTGTAATAAAAAACCAATCGTTCGACAAGAGTCCCCTAGCGTTTTCGAAGACGATCCATCCGGCGGAGTTTAAAACATACTCGCGGGACAGAGAGAAACGAGTGAGCTCCCTTCGATAAGGGCTCGTCCCGCAAAAAAGAATTGCGCGCCGGTATTCGTTTAATGTCCCTCTCCCTTAGTAAGTACCGTGCCAGCCTGATATCCCTGAGTAATATTGCCGCATCGCGATATAAATGAAAACGTATCCTGGGATACGTGGCAGTGGCGTGGCAACCGATGGGTCACGTCGAAATCGCCGACAAGTTTCACTGGCGACAATTTCATCGACTCTGCATTATCGAAAACGACTTTTTTCCGACTCTGTTAATTAAATCAATCTATCAAAACTCTTCCAGTGAACGGAGTTCAAGCATTGATAAAATAAAAGAAATTTGATAAAGAAAACGCCGACAAGTTTCACTGGCGATATTTTCATCGACTCTGCATTATCGGAAACGACTTTTTTCCGACTCTGTTAATTAAATCAATCTATCAAAACTCTCCCAGTGAACGGAGTTCAAGCATTGATAAAATAAAAGAAATTTGATCAAGAAAACGCCGACAAGTTTCACTGGCGACATTTTCATCGACTCTGCATTATCAAAACCGACTTTTTTCCGACTCTGTTAATTAAATCAATCTATCAAAACCCTCCCAGGGAACGGAATCAAAGCATTGATGAAATAAAAGAAATTTGATAAAGAAAACGAATCGAATCGATTGTTTCGTCGATCTGAAGGTAACGCGCAACCTGCAAAGACCTGTTCGCCGGCGAAATTCCCTCGCGGGGGCTACTTAGAGGCTATCCAGGCCACTGTGCGAGCGAACGTGCACAGAGCGGAGTGGGAGCCCGTGGAATAGGCGCGTTAAAAGCCATGGGACCGAGGAGAGATACCGGACAGACGAGGCCTTTAGTGTCCTGTTATCAGGTCCGATCCGATACGGTCACCAATAACTTCGGCTACCTACCGCAGCGACGTACTAAAGGTTATGCTACAGCTGGCCGCCCGCTACCGGCCGGCTCCGTTCACCAGCTTATTACTATGTACCGTCCACCGGCTCGTTCGGAGTTTTCGCGCCGGCCAATAGTTGTCCAATAAAAAGCAGCTCTTTACATCCGCGGCGCAACGCCGCTCGCTGGCCATAACCGAGATGCATAACTTAATGCACTTTATCAGGGATCTGTTTCGCGGGAGGTGGCTCGGGACGTCAAACCGACCGATGAAGCTGTGACCCGTGAGAACTAAACGATCCTCCCATGGACAATTGACGTTCTTAGAGATTAGAACTGAATTTTTCAATTTAAAGGGAGAAGATTTCCCTTGGGCAGAAATATTGGTCACAGGAATTTATATGAGCATTAAACTCGACCATTACGTATGTNCTTAATGCACTTTATCAGGGATCTGTTTCGCGGGAGGTGGCTCGGGACGTCAAACCGACCGATGAAGCTGTGACCCGTGAGAACTAAACGATCCTCCCATGGACAATTGACGTTCTTAAGGATTAGAACTGAATTTTTCAATTTAAAGGGAGAGGATTCCCCTTGGGCAGAAATATTGGTCACAGGAATTTATATGAGCATTAAACTCGACCATTACGTATGCTCAAGGCGCACTTATAGCTTGTCTCGTATGTTAGCATTATGAATATTCGATACGGAGATAAGTGGAATGAAAATACTATTTATAGTCGCTCGATGATCTATTGTATAGATTGGTACGAGGATATTGAAATTGTTTTATTCTCGTAAGATTGTTACCTACTGTGTTCGACATTTTCAGTTCGTCTTGGCAATTTAGAAGGACTTTCCCCAGGAACTGACAGTAGAACCATCGCATTTTCACGCTCCGAAAGAGATCCTCTTAGCATGACTAATCTTGGCGCCTAGAAACGGGCAGTGGAACTCTTCTAATCCAACAAAATTTCACTCTGACACAACACTTAAACAATTCTCAAAAAATTATTTCCAATAGTAACAAAAAATTCACAATTCCAATGTAATAATATCTCAAACAATTTCTATATGAGACTCATTCTCCTTTTGCGGAGAATTAGATCAAAGGATCAGAAAATATTCTAACGGCTTAATTTTATAAGAAGCCGGTAGCAGAGCGATTAAACGATAGAATGACAAACTTCAATGAAACGCGGCGCGCGGCGTTCCATCGTTCGCCTAATTGTTTCCTTATCCGTCGGCGAAACGCGCGCACGCACTCGCGGACAACGATTACACGGGTGTCACGCGAAACCTTTCATTTCCTTATGACTCGTGCGCGATATATGAATTCCTGTTTGACGTTTCATTGCATCAAGTGGCGGCCGAAGTACTCTAAGAATCCGACGAATGTCCACAGCGGCAGTCAGCGCGCGCGCTTTTCTAGGGGGATCGCCCGGCTCCCGACGTTTTACCGCGATTCCTTTTATTTTTGCTACCGTGCCGCATGAACAATCAGCCGTTTGTCCGCGAAACCGAGGCTTCCCCGGCACGGAATCACGCGGAAGAAGAACACGCGCCTCCCTGGTATTCCTACTTTTATCTCCTCCCAAGACTTCGGCTTACCTACTTTTTCCTTTTCATCTCCACAGCTCAGGCATACTAATTTTAATAGTCANTGACCTCTAATATTCGGAATTACGACTCAGCCTGTGCATCTTACAAATAACAAAGAAACCTGAATTCGTTTTATTCGTATTTCGACACATCTGTAGTTCAACTCGTTAAGAAACACAAAAAGGGCAAGGAACCGCGCGTAACAAGCTTCATTTTCGCCTTGAAACCCAGAATTCTGCAACATCACCGTGTACCCACTTATAACCGCTATAAGCTTCATTAATATTATCAACAGACGCAATAAATTTGGTCGTGACGATATCGCAACTCGTCGGTCACTCGCGAGTCACGATTCGCCTGTAGTCCCCGGTTGACTTTTCCTCGAGTGG
>SMSR01016031.1:31405-47574 GCA_019453355.1 Ceratina japonica | reverse complement strand
AATAAAAAATATAATAATAGCAAATGTCAAAGTATGATTCTCTCAAACCCTGAAATACCATGCGAGCCACCCCATCGCTTCGCCCACGTTAAATATCGTGCGTAGAATTCCAAATGTATAGAAATAGAAGTATTTCATACACAAAACCAAATCACGTGTAAATACACNAAATATAGAGACCGCTAAGCGGTCGTCGGCGTCGTGCCCGTGAAGAATTCGCAGGCATTGTGCTTTAGCGCCGAGTCGAAAATCGCCGCGTGCTTTTGCCGCGGTTTCGTTCGTTTTTCACAGGCATTCCCCTGAGCCGCGGTGCTCTTTGGCCCGGCCGCGCCACGTGTTGGAAAAATAACAACGCCGCTTCTCGCTCTAAATACGACGGACAGTATTCGCGCTAATTCGGTTCCGAATTGAGTAACCAGCGCGACAAATATTGACCACTTACACATCCACCGAGTCTTCATGTAAAAATTGATCGGTGCTTTATTGCAGAAGGGATCTCTAATAATTCTACGTAATATTTACAACTATAAATCGTCAGATGAAAGTCACTGACTACTATTTATAAGTGGTTTTAAAAAACAAAATTAGTCGACGAATTTCATAAAAAGGTTTTCGAAAACAAACCGAACCGACTGCATTATCGACTCCAGATTTATGGCCGTTGGATCAAAGGCAACAATAACGTCACTTGAAACGTTTCCCCGATGAATTTCACGAACTCCGAAAAAGCCGGTGGTGTCCCTCCCTGGCCGGGTGCCAACCGGCCAACCCAACGCGACGGTTTATTATAGTTTTGTTATGACAGCGGGGCGTTTCGGTAAATTAATGCCGAAACAAATGTATCTCGTTCTAAGAGAGTCACGGTTGTACCTCTAATTGAATTGGTAAACACCATAAGTTAACCGGTAAGTAGTCATGTCGGTATAAATCACTTTTGGAAGATGAGCTGTCACCGCGGGACGACGGCGACGCGGAGGCATCGATGGGACCGGCGCGCCGTTATTCTTGGCCGATTCGGGGGAAATCGCGTTTCGAAGACTCGCTGCCGGGTCGCGAAACTCTTTTTACCCAGCCGATCGGCTGACGTGAATTGACAGCTTGATGCATAGGTGCTGACCCGGGTTTTTAGAATTGAAAACTTGTCCGTTCATTCGTTTTGATAAATAGCGATGGTTTAAAGGAATTTAATATGTAACTCGTCAATGCGTGTATATTATATTTAATACACATTTTTAAATATACCTGATGCATTATTTTTTCAATAAAAAATATAATAATAGCAAATGTCAAAGTATGATTCTCTCAAACCGTGAAATACCATGCGAGCCACCCCATCGCTTCGCACACGTTAAATATCGTGCGTAGAATTCCAAATGTGTAGAAATAGAAGTATTTCATACACAAAACCAAATCACGGGTAAATATACATTTTCATCCCTTTTGAATAAAAATGCTCAAACTGACTTTTAGGTATTTTTTATGATTAACCTTTGTGAATGAAAATCAAATCTACAACTCGTGCTTTACAAATATACCTTAAGATGCCCCAAAGTATATAAAAAAAAACAACTCTCCAAATTTCACAAATATTATAAATTTATCAACTTCTTCGCAAACTTCCTCTTTTCATAATAATAAGATTACTTAATTTCTAGAATACTCAAAATTTATGGAATGATTATCACCGAAAGTCACTCACTTCCCTTCATTCTGTCGGTTACAATAATTTTCACACTCGCGGAATCAATATCGGATTCGCTGTTCCTTATTGATTCATTGAACGTACGGGACGATTCGCGTTGCGTATTGCGCGTCGCGCACAAGGCGCACGAGCCACGGAGCGGCCCGATAGAAATATTTTTGCCGGGCTAAATGGGTTTCTTCGGCAACTCCGGGGAGAACATGAGAGCAGCAGCTGGCCGGCGATGCGACAAATCATACCTGCCGGACAGCCTACACGTCGCAGCCAGCCGTGCGCGTGCATGCTGATGCACCCGCGACAGGGCGAGCCAGTGGCGTAACCAGGGGTGGCTTCGTAGGGTCTAATATAACGTACATATCAATAAAAAAGCAGAACGGTAATCACCAGCAAGGATCATCAGAATTTTCTGAATGACTAAGAACTGTGGCACAAAGATTGGCATAAAATTCTGATGGTTTAGGAGATTTGTTAAAAGTTCTATAGCACTGAGTTAATTATAGGCAAAACTATAATTAATTACACTATGCAAAAATAAGTAATTAACAAAATAGGACGTGGTTTCATGTGTTAATTTTAATTTTGCAACCAACAAGCAAAATATTGCAAAATATGTCATATAATAAAAGAATGTACTGATTTCTATCGACAATATACAAATATAATTAATTATAATAACTATTTATTTTCTCTTTTTTATCCCTCAGTTTATTTTGAAGAAGAATAATTATGTAAACATGAAAAGTACTTTTCAGAATAGAAATTATTTGCTTTTAATTGGCAATCGAAATCAATAAAGAAGATTTCTTCCCAATTTCATTACATCAGATCTTTTCGTGGTGATTCGAGTTCATTTTTCAGCCGACAGTGATAAAACTGTATGCAAGATCGTCGTGGGTGTGGAATGCACGAAAAGAATTTTAACGCGATGTAAGGATTACGGGATACTGCGCGGAACGAAAAGGAAGATATTCATTTATGAAGCCTGATGATACGTAATATTCTGAGATTCACATACGGTAGATCAACAGTTAATTAATTAACAAAACCCTTACTGTATTCGTCCTTTAATCTATTACAATGTACTACTAGATTCAACTAAGAAAATAGGACATAGTTTCATCCATTAATTCTAATTTTGCAAGTAGCAAAAATCCATCGATTTTTATTGACAAATACACAATCGCAAGGAATTTTAATAGAAAGACACTTCTTTTTTATATACATAATCTACTATTTTTCTTAAGAATGTGTCACGATTTATCTATTGAAATTTTGACATTAATCTTCTCCATAATTTCAAACTATTTTCAATACTTTCGATTTACACAAGAATTACCTTAATAAATCATATTTCAGGGGTGGTCAACTTTGCAAACATGTATGATCGATTATATTCCTTAGAAATTTCCAAATCATGAGATTTAACACATTGAATCCCGTCTCTTATTTACTAACAAGTGACAATGAGGGAGGGAAATCAAAAATCGGTCCACAATCTACTTAATGGCCATTCCTGCTGCTTTTATGAACATTACCAAGAATTATAGCTTATCCGTTAGCAACCCGAATTGATTCCCTTACGAACCCCGAAAGGGCACTCACTCCAGCATATAATCGCGCGGATTCATAGGAGAATTCCGCGGTGCCGCGAGCTAGCGCGGCGCGATGCCAGATGCGCGATTCGCGTCCGCGCGGAAGATAAAGACGGCCCTTCGGGCTCCGTAAAAAGAATCGTCCGCGCGCGAGCGTCGAAAGGGAATGGAAAAAAGGCCTGAAAGCGCGGCGAAGTATTTTCGCGCGAAAAGCGCACCGGCGCGGTGAATTCCAGCGGGAACCAAGCGGGGTGCGCGGCCACGGCCAAGAATAAATCATGGAAAAAGGCCGAGCCTGGGGGAGGGAAAAAAGAAAGCGTTCCGCTCGCTCCCGGTTGCGCTCCTCTCCTCTCCGGCCGCGGCGAGAACCGGCGGGAACCGTAATCAGGTAGCCTTAGATACCGGCTCACCGGCCGACGGAAGGGTTAATAACTTTCCCGACTTTTCCGCGAGCCATTAATTAATCGGATGCCAGCGGGACCGCGGCTACCGCGAGGGAAACGGCCGCGGGAGAAACAGATAAAGCTCCCGCGGACGAACAGGCGGCGGACGAAGGAATACGAGGGCCACTAGGTGGAACCTCCGGAAAGATAGAGGAGGTGGAGGAGGAGGGAGGGGGCGCTGGAATTGCTGGGACCGTGAGTTCCGCGGGGTTAAACAGTCGGTATTTCAGTAATGGAGGCCTTATCGCGTGCTACCGGCGCGAGTCCCCGAGGGCCTGCTGGGTCCCCGAGCGTTTATTAATTCGCCACTTACCGTACGCATACCCTGCGCTCCGTTCTTTCGATATCGATGAGGAATTAGTCGCGCACATCCGCGACAGGACACACGGCTGCGCGACGCGGACCGCGAATAAGCGCGCGGGCCCGCTTACACGGCTGGAAAGCGGCCATGAAAAGCCAGCTAGTCGTAAATAACGTACCCACGGCCGTGAAGTGCATCTCTCGCAGCAATTAACTACCCTCTCCCCTGCCTTCTATCACCCTCCGCCGACGGTCCTTCCTTTTCCTTCCCCCCAGGAGCTGTTCTTTTTGTCGACGGATTGTTCCGACGCGACGTCCTCGTTATATCTACCGCGGTGCTTTTTAGTTCGTTTCTACGGGAATTAGGGATTCTCGGCGGCCTCAATAAGTTCGCTCGTCTCTCGGAATCCGGGGGGCCGAATCGCGTTTTTGTTAACGGCCCGCCTTTCCCGAGTCGAAAAAGTAATTACGGTTTCGAACCTATTTATCCTACAGAAAGATATGGAGGTCGAAATCATATCTTGANTCGTAATCATATCTTAGGAATATAAGAGTAAATTTAACTCTAATTTGAACCTATATCTAGTCGTTATGACCGCTTATAAAGGATATAGATCTAAAATNTTGTTCTCAAAAGTCCATTGGCTGGCAATACTTGAGGACATATGCACTGAGAGGACCCCATGATANCCTGTCCCCGGCGAACAGCGTAGTCGCTTGCGAAATCAATGCTTTCCGCAAAATTCTGATGCTTATCTTTTCCCAAAGCAGGGATCAACCTCGAAATAGACCTAAAAGATCGTCTATTCTAACTTCTGAGAAACCAGCACGGATATTTTCGTATATGAAAATTGTATCATCGACAGTCAGAGAATCCAGTTACGTAATTGTTGATTGTACTCTGACAAATTTAATACATATACAGGAATTATTTAAGGAGGAATATTTATTAAATAGTTTCATATACAAAAATATTATATGTAATTGATAATCAAAGATCGGAGACGATCCAATTACAGAATTATTAACTATTCTCTGTGTAGTTTAATTTTCGCAAGCATCGAAACTATAGCATTTTTCGTCTTCCTGTTTTTTTTAGCAATTATTTAGGGAGAAACATTTATTAAATTACATTAATGACAACGTTTACTGTTGCCAGCTTATCGAGGTTCGCGTGCAACGTATTTAACTCAAATTGACGTGCGGTGAAACAGTGAAAAGTGAGACGTACGGCGAGAATAAATTACCGGACTCAAAAACACTTCCCATTTAATTAACGTCATTTAATGAGAGATACATATCCACGCGGATGATCATCGTCCGCCAAAAAAGCGAGCAGGTGAACAGCCCCGTCCGTTGGACGTAATATCGAATAGTGTTACTAATTGACTCAATTCTTACCTAGTTCCATGTTCCACAAATCAAACTGCAAAAACGACCGTCAACAATAATGCAGAATAAAATATTCCCTAATTGCAAAACTGAATTTCTATTTAATGATGCAAAATCTTGTATTTATATTGTATGTTTATTAGCCATTCTTGCCTTATTAGTCTTATAAGAATATGTACAGTCTCTGCCTTACAGTCAAGCTTAAAAACTATGATTTTTTTAAATTTATGTTAATCTACGTTAATCCATAAAATATGATGTTTTACTGCACTGCCTTTTTTTACAAAATCTTGTATCCAATTTTTGTATATTTTATTAAAACTAGAAATACGAAATCAATCAAAGTAACTAGTTTTGAATGGAGAAATGCATATATAAAAAAAATCGGTAATTCCAGTGTTGAAGAAATTAAGGAAGTAATGACAACTATCCCTTTCTTACCAGCTATATTTTATGAAATTTTCCTAAAAACGAGCAATCTGAACGCAGTTCATGGNTAATTTATGAAATATGCAAAAACATTCTTGCTAGATCGCTAATCATTTGCTCGCTGCAAGCGTTGTTTATCGTGTTTAATTAACTTCGTCATCGATTTCTGATGCTTCGATAAACGATACACTGTTGAAGAGCTCGATGGAACGAGCGGATTTTATTAATTTTTGAACGATCTGCCGGCTACCATGCAATGACATGCGCTACGCAGAGAGATATTATTTGGACCGGTAGGCAAAGACTCGTCCAGCAGAACTGGTCCCGCGCGACAGCTGACGTATCAAAGAGATCCCGACTCAATGACGGGCGCCCCTCCGTCCAGATCAGATCGACGATATCTCAGAAACAATTTCTAATTAATTGCCCCGCATCGGCAGGCTGACACGATCGCCGTTTCTTAACCGTCCCACTGTTTGTCCACCAAAACGAAATGAATTATCATTTCAATACAATAACATAAATCGCAATTTCAATTAAGCGACGAGCCTGTTTACACGCATCAGACGAGACAATTTTTTATACGTCGAGGAAACGTCCAGATAGGTTTTTATGATAGTCATGAGATATAAAAATTAATTTACCAAAAATCGGAAACAATTTGCAGTAAATTCTATTTGAATTAAATAATCATTAGTTATCCTAAATTTAACGCTAAGGTAATGTCACTCATAAATCGTATAATATTGCTGCATTTCATGATGCAATAGTCAGTAAATTTGTCGCAAATTTTCTGGATACTGTCAGGCACTCAAGATTCTGTGGAAAAAAATGTGTACGCGTCCCCTTTGAACGGGCTGAATTGAATGAATACAAAATTGTTTCTCAATTAGACGGGATTCCTTGACGCGCGGAACAACATAACAGACATTTTTCACCGACAGAATCGTTGACAGCGCGAATGTCGTTATTTCGGCAGCGCGCGGGCTCTCCTTCCTTCGGCGCGTCGCGTCGCGTTCGTGAATCTCGAGCGAGACGCGTGAAGAATTTGGCGGACGACCGATGAATCGCGTCCAGCCAAAAATTTGTCGCCCAGCCGTTCTCGCGAGTTAATCAAGAATTGTCAGCGACCTGGCTCTCCACCTCCCTGCGTTGGAATCGTTTCAAAACGCGTAAGCCTTCCCCTAATTACATTAACGTCACCGGAACCTTTGGATTAAGTGAAGACGAACTTATTGACAAATGAAGATCGCGAAAGACGCGAGATAAAAAGAGTATATAAATCTAGCGGGTGATCATGGGTGCAATAAAGGATCCAGTGTGCAAGAATGGGTGCAGTTTCAAAGAATTATTCCACGTTTGAGGAATCGGTGTCAAACGGCGTTCTCAATAAGCGATGCATTTTTCATTGCTATTTCCCGATCGAGGTCGCCGAAGGCAATTGTTCGCGCTCGGCATCGAAACGATCCGGCATTAAAGCCGTCCTAGATCGTGTCCCTCGTGCCGGTCTCGAAGGCTGAACCGGACTCCCGCAGCTTCCTGATACCAGTTGCCTCCACTTTTTTCCCCCCTCGCGCCACTCCGAATCGGTCTTCTCCTTTGTCTTCCCCGGCCAACAGGTTACTCACTATCGATTCGATCGCGCCACGCTTCCGGGAGCCTTCGGCGATCGGCAAAAAGTCCATTGTTTGCTTTGACTACCGTCAAACGTAAACCACAGTGATAGTGATATCAGATAATAAAATCGATTCCAAATATTTGTAACAAAATAGCATAAAATGCTTAGTATAAAATTCCACACTTCTATCTAGGATTAATTCAAAATTATTGTCATAGTGAGGTATTAAAATCGTGTTTTCTAACGTGTTGAAAGCGTCGACAAAACGGTAGCGAATTCCGGGGATCGGCGACGAGTGAGAAGAAGCGGGAGGTGGGCGAAAAAATGAAGCGATATCAGGAGTAAGAGAGAATGAACGAGCCGCTCGGAATTGCAAATCGGCGACCAGATGGACGAGCGTTTGTCGAAGGGTGAAATTCCACGGGCAGCCATCCAGTCGGCCGGCCAATGGAATAATATTTGGGTTACGCAAGCAAAGAGGAAGATAAACGAAGGAAGGAAGGAAGATAGAAAGGAAGGAAGGAAGGGAGACACGGAGGCGAAAACGAGGCGGTAGAAGAAGAGGAGAAAGAAGGAGGAAGCGGCGGCTCGGCGTCGCGTTGATGCCAGAGTCCTTCGTGACAAACCATGGACGCGTTCCTTTTCCAGTCTGTCATTGAATTGTAGATTCGTATGGACAGATGGACACGTCCGTCGACAAACTTGCAGTACTTACGAGCGACAAAAAGCACTGAGACCCTGAAAATCCTACGATCGTTTATGTATACTGTCGACAGATCCCCGGAGACTTCCGTTTCGACTCGGTCGTCGCGCCGCGCCGCTTCGTTCCTCAATCGATTCCACGCGACCGGATCGACCCAATAAAATTAGCCACAAACATCGATTCACTCAAATCTCATCCGTATCACGTATTATACCTAAATTCTTTTTTTTTTACACAAAATTAACACAACAATACCGAATTAATATAAAATTATATGAAATTATATTAATTCCTAAATACAGTGACTCCCATTAATATCCGGACACACTTCAAAACGGAATAAGTTCTTTAATATGGATCCAACTAACTTAATTTTTTGTGGGCTTTTAAAAGGCTTAGGTTACTATGTAATGTGTAACAAACAATTAAAATAAATTACTATTCGTCAAGATCGCGAAGAAAAAAGAAAAGATCATGATGTTAAACTTTTTTGTTAGAAGCTCTAGCAAAAATTTGAAACATCCCGTTTGTAAATCTAAAAGTGTAATATGAATGTATAAAGTTTTATAAAAATCCATGAAACCATAAAAAAGTTAGACATATCGAAACGTGTAAAAATTCTTCAATTTATCCCAGTCGTAGATTGAAAGTCGTGGAGAACTGCGATTTTTTCAATTTCTAATCGCTTATAACGCATAGCAATATTGATCGACTTTTATGAAACTTTGTACATGCATATAACTTACTTAGATCTGCAAACGAGACAATTCCAATTTTTATTACAGACCCTAATAAAAAAGTTAAAAACCATGTCCTTTACTATTTTCCCCGCGATTTCAATGAATACCAAGTTTTTAAAATTTTTTGTTATACATTCTATAGTAAATTAAGCTCTCTAAAATTCCACAGAAGATAAAGTTCTTTAAAATCCAATACTAAAAATCTTATACCGTTTCAAAATGTGTCCGAATATTAATGGAGGTCACTGTATATGAAATTATGTTCATATAAAATTATGTGAAATTCTATTCATGCCTTATTGCTGTAATAATTTCATGTAAAAGAAATTATGATAATATTAAAAGTATGAAAATATTTCTATGAATAAATACAAAAAGATCATGCGTTATCTGTTCCAATGCAGTGCTCATATTGTTTATAAGAACGGAGGTTCTATGAGCACTGGTTGTAGTGACCAAGATTCTCGGTAGTCTCAGCAGAGAAGCCATTAATCTTGGTTGATAGAAGCTCGCGATTTGGGCGGATTAGAGACAGCTCGCGGCTGGTAATTGTGTTTAAATATACCCGCGCGTTGGTATAAGGAAGAATTCAAACGCGGACGAGGGTTAATTGTGATTTGTGGCTCTAGATTGTTGCAAATAGGACGGCCGGACATTTTCTTGGACATAATAGAACGAATAAAGATGTCCGTTGCGCCCGTTTGCGCACGGCACTCACCACACCAGTTTACCCTTTCGATTAATCGACCACCGCCTGTCCCCGGCGAACAGCGTAGTCGCTTGCGAAATCAATGCTTTCCGCAAAATTCTGATGCTTATCTTTTCCCAAAGCAGGGATCAACCTCGAAATAGACCTAAAAGATCGTCTATTCTAACTTCTGAGAAACCAGCACGGATATTTTCGTATATGAAAATTGTATCATCGACAGTCAGAGAATCCAGTTACGTAATTGTTGATTGTACTCTGACAAATTTAATACATATACAGGAATTATTTAAGGAGGAATATTTATTAAATAGTTTCATATACAAAAATATTATATGTAATTGATAATCAAAGATCGGAGACGATCCAATTACAGAATTATTAACTATTCTCTGTGTAGTTTAATTTTCGCAAGCATCGAAACTATAGCATTTTTCGTCTTCCTGTTTTTTTTAGCAATTATTTAGGGAGAAACATTTATTAAATTACATTAATGACAACGTTTACTGTTGCCAGCTTATCGAGGTTCGCGTGCAACGTATTTAACTCAAATTGACGTGCGGTGAAACAGTGAAAAGTGAGACGTACGGCGAGAATAAATTACCGGACTCAAAAACACTTCCCATTTAATTAACGTCATTTAATGAGAGATACATATCCACGCGGATGATCATCGTCCGCCAAAAAAGCGAGCAGGTGAACAGCCCCGTCCGTTGGACGTAATATCGAATAGTGTTACTAATTGACTCAATTCTTACCTAGTTCCATGTTCCACAAATCAAACTGCAAAAACGACCGTCAACAATAATGCAGAATAAAATATTCCCTAATTGCAAAACTGAATTTCTATTTAATGATGCAAAATCTTGTATTTATATTGTATGTTTATTAGCCATTCTTGCCTTATTAGTCTTATAAGAATATGTACAGTCTCTGCCTTACAGTCAAGCTTAAAAACTATGATTTTTTTAAATTTATGTTAATCTACGTTAATCCATAAAATATGATGTTTTACTGCACTGCCTTTTTTTACAAAATCTTGTATCCAATTTTTGTATATTTTATTAAAACTAGAAATACGAAATCAATCAAAGTAACTAGTTTTGAATGGAGAAATGCATATATAAAAAAAATCGGTAATTCCAGTGTTGAAGAAATTAAGGAAGTAATGACAACTATCTCTTTGTTACCAGCTATATTTTATGAAATTTTCCTAAAAACGAGCAATCCGAGCGCAGTTCATGGGGACTCTTTTCTTGGGTCGAACAGAAACGATTCCGGCGCGGTCAATCGGCGTTCGTTTAACGACGGAACCGCAGGAATTCCGGCGTGGTCTCGCTAACGAGCGAACAACGGCCGCGAAAAAGCGAGCAACGCGAGACTTTCACCGAAACGTCGCGAAATCGAGGTGAACCCGCCGTACCGGTTTACGCGAAAAAATTCATACGTGACCCGGTGGCGGTGATCAGTGGTGTTGCGTGGCCGAGAGGGATCAAGCAGCCCGTGGTGNGGTGAACAGCCCCGTCCGTTGGACGTAATATCGAATAGTGCGACTAATTGACTCAATTCTTACCTAGTTCCATGTTCCACAAATCAAACCGCAAAAACGACCGTCAACAATAATGATGAATAAAATATTTCCTAATTGCAAAACTTAATTTCTGTTTAATAATGCAAAATCTTGTATTTATGTTGTATGTTTATTAGCTATCCTTGCCTTATTAGTCTTATAAGAATATGTACAGTCTCTGCCTTACAGTCAAGCTTAAAAACTACAATTTCTATTAATTTATATTAATCTACATATATTAATCCATAAAATTTGATGTCATATTACACTGCCTTTTTTTACAAAATCTTGTATCCAATTTTTGTATATTTTATTAAAACTAGAAATACCAAATCAATCAAAGTAACTAGTTTTGGATGGAGAAATGCGTATATAAAAAAATCGGTAATTCCAGTGTTGAAGAAATTAAGGAAGTAATGACAACTATCTCTTTGTTACCAGTTTTATTTTATGAAATTTTCCTAAAAACGAGCAATCCGAACGCAGTTCATGGGGACTCTTTTCTTGGGTCGAACAGAAACGATTCCGGCGCGGTCAATCGGCGTTCGTTTAACGACGGAACCGCAGGAATTCCGGCGTGGTCTCGCTAACGAGCGAACAACGGCCGCGAAAAAGCGAGCAACGCGAGACTTTCACCGAAACGTCGCGAAATCGAGGTGAACCCGCCGTACCGGTTTACGCGAAAAAATTCATACGTGACCCGGTGGCGGTGATCAGTGGTGTTGCGTGGCCGAGAGGGATCAAGCAGCCCGTGGTGGATCGGGTGCCAGGCAAAGACACCGGTGGACAATCCGTTGTTCGTCGTGTAAAAACCGAACGGACTGCCGGCCGTGGTTAAACCTGATCCGATTCCCCAAAGACCGGCGACGATCGTCCTGAACGAGCGACGCACACCTTCGCAGCGCACGACAGGACAGCGTTAGAATTGAGATCTGCTAGAACCGCTCGCGATACGTTGAATCCTCGACGAACGAGAAGAACGACGGAGGCTCGTTAAGATACAATCTAACAGGATAAACCACAGACCCATAAAAAAAAAAATCAGAAAACAACAGAGAATTATAAAACGACATGATAAATGTTGTAAAAAAGCGATTGAAAAAATTAATTCGAGTCACGTTACAATTAATTCTTACGGAATCGAAAGGCGGTTCGTGTAATTAAATTCAGCACGCGAAAAAGTGACGATGTCCCGGCGAGCTGTTCGAAACACGTGAAATAACGAGGAGAGCCAGGGAGCGCGGGTCACGGTCGAGGATTCGATTTCAATTAATACCTCTCGT
Organism: Ceratina japonica; assembly: GCA_019453355.1. Classification (NCBI taxonomy): domain Eukaryota; kingdom Metazoa; phylum Arthropoda; class Insecta; order Hymenoptera; family Apidae; genus Ceratina; species Ceratina japonica. The sequence continues at coordinate 35,096 of SMSR01016031.1, read as the reverse complement.
TACCCGCAACGAGGACGAACCGCCTCGGAGCGAAAACAACATCCAAGAAGAAATTCCAATAACGAACGGACCGGTGAACGCGAGAATCTTTTCTAATTACCTCCGTGCCCTCCGCGAATCGCGTTAAACACTGAGATATGCAGCGAGACGCTGTCCTCTGTATAAAAGAACTCGATATTTAACGTTAATTCCCCTTCGCGTAAAGAAGAATCGAAACTGCCACGAGGACCGCTAATTACGCTTGACACGCCCTAAGAACATGAGGAACATGGGAACGCCTCGAAGGGGAGTCCTTAGGAATCCAAATACATTCGATAATTTCTCATACGCTCGGCTAAATACTTTTAATATTAATTCAATGTGTGATAAAACGCCGATATTGGAAACGAGGTTTTGAACAATATTTCTTAATCTCGGGAACATAGCATGCGCGGACCGCTTTGGGAACACGACCGACCAGTTTCGGTATTCGAACCGTCAGAGACGGTGAATTAATTACAATTAATTCGTTTTTCCGGTCGCTGGAGCACGTGTACCGTGACAGGGGATGCATGAAAATGAAGCAGCAGTCGAAGAAGCGCGGAACATCGGAAGTTGAATCGACGAGGCTGTTCAAACCTACGTAAGAACAATCTTCTTCATATGCTAGGCTGATTCCGAAAAATTCTAGTCATATTCATAGCTAAGGGATTCAGTAGAAATGCGTTGAGTTCAGCTTAGCTATGGGAACCAACGTTTGAGGGAGTTCTCTCAGTGCAATTTATGAATCACCGAATGATTTTAAATATTTTTATAAACCAGAATTGCAGATTTTTCAATTACAATTAATAATTAAATTTCTGTAATCGTTGAATTAAACATAAATTATTTAATATCTACTTGAATCGATATAAATTATTTAATTCAAATTAAGGATTGAGATTTAAAGAAATTTAATTAAATAACTTTAATTCTCAATTAATCTGAATGAAAAATCAAGCATAATTAAATACTATTAATTATATATTGAATTAAACATAAATTATTGAATGGAATCTACTTGAATCGATATAAATTATTTAATTCAAATTAACAATTGAGATTTAAAGAAATTTAATTAAATAACTTTAATTCTCAATTAATCTGAATGAAAAATCAAGCATTGCCACTTGATGTTCAATTTAATTAAATATTTCAATTATTTATAACCTGGAAATAAGAAATAAAACTACTTCTGGGTTTTTTTAGGATCAGAGAATATTTCGTATACAGCAGTGGCAACAGGTACAAGAAATTGGGACCGATAGAAAGGCGAAGCAGAGATTTTCGAATTGTAGTTCCTGAAAAGTCGCTTAGACGCCATTTAAAGGGTTAACGAGAAACAACTTCTTCGGGCGCAGGTACTTAGCCGTTGAACGCGATCGCGGCGGGAAACTGAGATCGTGAGAGTCGGATTCTGTCTGTGGACCACCTATCGAGCAGCAGTCGCGCGAGCAAGCCGCACTCGAGCGTAGATTACGATTTCGACGTTTCCTCGGATCCGCCGCTGCCCGGGTACCTGCGTGTATACGCGCGGCGGCGCGTTTAACCGTGCCTAGCCCGTGCTTTAATCGCGAGTTAACAAGAGTAGAGTTTCTGCGATTCCCTGCGGAAAATGGAATTCGTTCCCCGAGCGGACGACTCGCTCCCAGAGTGCTCGACCGTGGACGCGCAGTATCGCGCCGCGTTAATTACGGCTGCGTTAAAATTGTTTACTCGTCGGCCACATAATTGACTTATTAATATAGGGCTAATTGAAACGAACGGCTGCGTTTTGTACGTTGCGCAGGGACAGCGGAGGTAAATGTCCCTATTTGTAATTAATGAGATATTATTGTATAATTTTAACATAATAAGTGTTCTTCGTACTTCTGAGTTGTTATGCATGATGTCTTGTAGTAATATACTGTTTTTAATGTACAATTACTAACGAACTCATGCTTAAGGAGGTTCATCCGGTTAAGAAATTAACAGATAGATCTCCAAAAAAAAATTTCATAGTCTATAACAGTATACCAGGATATGTGAAAAAAATTTTTAAGTCATTTGGATACCCGAGTCGTAATTTAACTTCTGTTTTAAACCTTCAAAGTCAAGAAGTTCCGGTTTAAATCTTCAAATCCTACATTCCCAGACTTCTATCGCTAATTTATTAGGTATTGACAGACAGTTTTGAATGAGACTTATGTCATTTTAAAGAGAAACATTTAACGAATATTTTAATTCCAAATTTAGGTAGATTGGGTGACTATGAATCGAGAAATATATAAACACAATAAACGAAATGTGCATCTTTCAGCAGTAGATAACCTCCGTTATTAACATGTCAAGCTAGTCAAGCAAGCTCCCCTTTTCTATAACTTGCTATGTACCAGATGAACCTCCTTAACTGCAAATATCAGAATTGTAAGTATTTATTTTAGTTTAATAACCGGAATTATTTAATTTCCAACGATATAAGATACAGTTCTGAGAAATAATCGAAAGCAAGGGGGTATGGTTAAACATCAGCTGACTTACTATCGCAAAATTGTTTAAATTCTTCGCGAGCGTAGTATTGAATAGAATTTTTTACACGGATGCAGAGACACGCAGCTTCAGAAATATTTCAAAGACGAATGAACGAAAGAGACAGGGGCCGGAGAGAAAGAAGCGGAAAAAGAGAAAGAGGAGAAGAAACCTGTCCGGAGCCGATCGACGCGACGGTTTTCCAGCGCGCGCGTTCGCCTTCGATTACGCAAGGGAGCCTGGTCTCGCGCGGCGCGCTGCCGCTGTGCACGGTACGCCATATAGGAACCGAGAAACTAGTCCGTAGAAATTTATTCCGGCGAAGCGAGAACAACAAATTACAGGCTGTAATCGATCTTTGCTAATACGACGCGTCGGGAATGTCTCGGCTTGATCGACCGGCGAAACGACCGCCCCGCGTCCCGCGCGCCGCCGCGCATCGATTCACGCAAAAATAAATTATTTAACGTCCGCCGTTTCTCCTCCTCAAAATACAGCGGAGAGGAAAACGAGTCTTACTCCTCTCTGCGTCTCTATAGTAATTAATTATTCATCGAACATAATCAAGCGTGATGAACGACTATTTTCAAATTGTGACATTTCATTGCTGGATGATTGCAGTTTTGAGAAGAAACGTTTAATAGACGAAGTGACGTCAGGCTGAGATTAACCGAACGTTGTGAGCATAAAACATTTTCAATTATGTTAGGCAAAGAAATGGGACGGGTATGCAAATAGGCGCAACGTCCAGGCAATTACTCTCGGCCGATTTAAATAAATCAGTGGTTCATCCCTCAATTATTTCGTCATTCGATAGAAACGCGGGGCGAAGAAAAAGTCGGACGTGAATCACTCGGACCAAACTTAGAGGGGGACGAAAAACGAAGACGTGAGAGAAGCCTCGACAGGCCTCTCCGTTCATATTTTCTCGGAAACTGAACTACGTTCGAACGAGTGGACGGCCGAGGTTTCTCACGAGGCGGACAACTGCCTTTTTCACCGAGCCCGTTAATTTTAATTCGATTACGCGAGACGTACGGAATTCGCGAAATACTTGCTACCGTTCCGCGCGAGATTGCGACAGCCCACGGCGTCAATGGAGCATCGTTGCCACAGACAGAGATTTCAATTTATCGAGTGTTATGCATTTTTCAAATACACTGTC
>SMSR01016031.1:19307-31355 GCA_019453355.1 Ceratina japonica | reverse complement strand
TACCCGAGTCGAAATTTAACTTCCGTTTTAAACCTTCAAAGTCAAGAAGTTCCGGTTTAAATCTTCAAATCCTACATTCCCAGACTTCTATCGCTAATTTATTAGGTATTGACAGACAGTTTTGAATGAGACTTATGTCATATTAAAGAGAAACATTTAACGAATATTTTAATTGCAAATTTAGGTAAATTGGGTGACTATAAATCGAGAAATACATAAACACAACAAACGAAATGTGCATCTTTCAGCAGTAGATAACCTCCGTTATTAACATGTCAAGCTAGTCAAGCAAGCTCCCCTTTTCTATAACTTGCATTTGACTTGCTATGTACCAGATGAACCTCTTTAACTGCAAATATCAGAATTGTAAGTATTTATTTTAGTTTAATATCCGGAATTATTTAATTTCCAACGATATAAGATACAGTTCTGAGAGATAATCGAAAGCAAGGGAGTATGGTTAAACATCAGCTGACTTACTATCGCAAAATTGTTTAAATTCTTCGCGAGCGTAGTATTGAATAGAATTTTTTACACGGATGCAGAGACACGCAGCTTCAGAAATATTTCAAAGACGAATGAACGAAAGAGACAGGGGCCGGAGAGAAAGAAGCGGAAAAAGAGAAAGAGGAGAAGAAACCTGTCCGGAGCCGATCGACGCGACGGTTTTCCAGCGCGCGCGTTCGCCTTCGATTACGCAAGGGAGCCTGGTCTCGCGCGGCGCGCTGCCGCTGTGCACGGTACGCCATATAGGAACCGAGAAACTAGTCCGTAGAAATTTATTCCGGCGAAGCGAGAACAACAAATTACAGGCTGTAATCGATCTTTGCTAATACGACGCGTCGGGAATGTCTCGGCTTGATCGACCGGCGAAACGACCGCCCCGCGTCCCGCGCGCCGCCGCGCATCGATTCACGCAAAAATAAATTATTTAACGTCCGCCGTTTCTCCTCCTCAAAATACAGCGGAGAGGAAAACGAGTCTTACTCCTCTCTGCGTCTCTATAGTAATTAATTATTCATCGAACATAATCAAGCGTGATGAACGACTATTTTCAAATTGTGACATTTCATTGCTGGATGATTGCAGTTTTGAGAAGAAACGTTTAATAGACGAAGTGACGTCAGGCTGAGATTAACCGAACGTTGTGAGCATAAAACATTTTCAATTATGTTAGGCAAAGAAATGGGACGGGTATGCAAATAGGCGCAACGTCCAGGCAATTACTCTCGGCCGATTTAAATAAATCAGTGGTTCATCCCTCAATTATTTCGTCATTCGATAGAAACGCGGGGCGAAGAAAAAGTCGGACGTGAATCACTCGGACCAAACTTAGAGGGGGACGAAAAACGAAGACGTGAGAGAAGCCTCGACAGGCCTCTCCGTTCATATTTTCTCGGAAACTGAACTACGTTCGAACGAGTGGACGGCCGAGGTTTCTCACGAGGCGGACAACTGCCTTTTTCACCGAGCCCGTTAATTTTAATTCGATTACGCGAGACGTACGGAATTCGCGAAATACTTGCTACCGTTCCGCGCGAGATTGCGACAGCCCACGGCGTCAATGGAGCATCGTTGCCACAGACAGAGATTTCAATTTATCGAGTGTTATGCATTTTTCAAATACACTGTCGCGTCGAATGCATCCAATCATAAATAATCATCATCTTTTAATAGGTAATGGAAAAAGTTCTAAGATCAGATAAAATGAGACGCGTTTTTATTAAATGATACAAACTGGTTTAATAATTATTTCGATGTTTGCAAAACGTCCCTAACATATTCTATTGACGCAGAAATAAATTATTTAACGTTCGTATTTTCTCCTCTTCAAAATGCAGCAGAGAGGAAAACAAGTCTCGTGGCTGAGTTTCTATAATAATTAATTATTTATCGAATATGATCGAAGATGTTGAATGAATATATAAAAATCGTGAAATTCATGTGATTTAGGATTGCGATCCAATAATCAGCAATAGAAAGGCTGTAGTATTTTAGCAAGTAAAAACATATCAGCTACTGGGAGGATAAATAAGATTGCCAATGCTTGTGAATATAATATAGACAAGCAGAAACAGAAGTGTAATAAATGAGGCAATTTCTTAAATTGTGTAGCTACGAACAAATCGCTTTAAAAAATTCCTGACTCCACAATATTAAAATCGTATAAAAAATACCGTAGAAAGCGAGACTAAAGTAAACTATATTTCAATTATACTTAATTTCCAAAAAGCCTCCCGCCCAATAGTTCTCTAGATAAAATATTTCGCTCGTAGTTAATTGGTAACAGCTATAGAAACAGCCTAATAAGAAAGCTATTACCCGGAACATTCGCCTCAAATTTAAAACCAATCCTTTCCCACGTTAAAAATCTGCCTCTGGAGAGGAGAAAAAGAACGGGCGAACGACTCCGCGAGTCGCCAATAAAATCTCCCACAGTTGAGGTAACAACGGAAACCTATTCCTACTCTCACGATCCGGCAATAATCGTCGGTCTTCCGGCGATCGGGCGTAAAACGGCGCGTTACGGTCTGTCCCGGGAACGATTTTACGTAAGAGGAACACGCCGCGCTAACTATGAAATTTCACCGTGCCCATTACCGTGAATTCATTAAGAAACTTTTCTAGTCCCGCGCGCACCGGCCAATACTGCATATTACGCGTAATTACGCTCCCTGTCCGCTTTGTGCCATAGCCGCGCACACATGTGCCAACGCCGGCGAACCGGGTGTAATATCGACGAGCGCGCGAGCGCATGCGCGCTATATTTTTACGTGCAACCCTCTCGCTCTCCCTCTCCCCAGCCCGGAGAGGGCTTTAAAAGCCGTCCTCCACCTCCTCCTCCTCCTGTTCCTCCTCTCTGTCGCGGGTACGAACGCTTCTCCGCGTTTAATTTATGTAGGAAGCTAGGAAAGCCGGCAGAAAAAAGGTCGAACATGTGACGCCGCAAAAACCCTGGCTGCCGTTATAATTTATACGGTAAACGCCGCCGGTACACGCGTGCACGGCACTTTCTAACCCCCGGTTTTCGCCGTTTCGCCGCCGCTCGTCACGTGGCGAGCCGCGCCTATAGCGCCGACCGTGTTCCTCTTCGCATCGCGCCACACGCTGCGGACGCGGACCGACTTCGCTCGCCGCGAAACTTTTTCACCTTCGGTTTTCCCCGACGCGCGCAGCCACGACAAAAATGTCGGGAAACGCCGTGGAATGGGAATGGTAAAAGTCGGGGCTGATTGCTCAACTGACGACCGTTTTGAATGAAGCGTGTACCACCGAAGAGGTACTAATAAAGAGTGGCAGCGCCCGTGTAATCATTGGGACATCCGATGGAACCCGATGGCTCGAAACGTAGTCGGTGACGTTTGTAGCTGATACAATTTTTGTCTGAAACATTTTTCGCTAGCGTCGATAGTCAACGAATATTTACAAATTAATTGTTTTATAGTTTTTTTGTGGAATGCTCATAAATTATTGACGCTAGCGAAAAATGTTTTAGACAAAAGTAGTAGCTCTCATTGTCAGATACAAAAGATGTCCTGTAGAATTTCCCCATAAGTCAAACGGTTTAGGAGTATTTGAGAAAAAACGACAATTTCGAAGCCATAAGTAACCTAATTTTAAACGGGATAATACGATAAAACTGTGACATGACAGATAGTACCATTTCCACGTCAGTATGACTATGAAAAAAGGGAAATCTCGGAGGGTGTCATTCGTCAAAAATGCATTCACGACACTTAACTTGAACGGCTTCATTAACAGGCAAACGAGGTGGAGGAAGGAGAGGAAGAAGGCGAAATTGCGGCAAGTTGAAGTTTTTCGAGTCGCGACCTCGGCCACGCCACGTGATCGTCCCCCCGACGTTTTTGATAAAAAAAGACGAGAGTCGTAAGAAAGGGGACGCACGAGAAACGGCAAAAGAAACGGCGTTATAAATAAAACCGAAACTCAGCGGTACATTAAACGTACGCGTCTTCCCCGCGTGTATCCATCCATTCAACGCGGCGATTTATCCGATAATCAAGAAGTTAGAATGTACAGAGAAAGGAGAATAGGTAAATTCTTAATAATGTACCTACATATGTTGTATGTGCGCTTCTCTGAAGAAGATAAATCAAAGACAATGTATCGAAAGTAAATTATAACAATGGATTGATTAAATCGAGTATATCATTTGACAATAGCTATAGAAGCATCTATTATTATAGCAACGAAAATAGCTCGCAATTGTACGTAACTATCGTCATAAAGTGTTACGTAAGTGGCGAAACAATAGGAGCTATTTAAAGGTTTAGCATTCGTGAATCTGATTATTCAGGATACGTAGTAGGTAGACACCCATAATGCAAGAACACCCACCAACATTCTCAGACGTTGCCAGTATTACCCCCTAAGTCAAACATTTCTGACTGAAATGCCTAATATTCAACGAACATTTGATACTGAACAGTCAGACTAGATATTGTGTACTAAAATAATGCTAATATTTGCTATCAATATATTATTTACAGTATTTTTATGCTTAAAAAATAATAAAATATTTTTGGAACAATTGCAAGTCGACAAAGTATAAAATAGAGATAAAGATTAATGGTGTAAAGTATTATAAGGGGATATAAATTATTTTATTAGATGTAGAGATCAAAATTCCCATAAGAAAGTTGATTTTTTAGAAACATTTCATTCATTCATTTCTGGAGATTCTTCAGAATGAATTCTATTACTTCCAACGAATTTAAGATATTTCTATTAAAATACAAGACATTGCACACTGTTACCAAATTATATCAAATTCTCTTCGTCATCGTCAGTCCAAAGATGTAAAATACGTCTATAATAAATAAGACTAAACATTTATCATTTCATAACAATTGCATCTCATATTTGTATAATCTATTCGTTTCACCTAATTCACGATTTTACCACCCCAAGATACTGACGACATTGAAGGTACTTTAAAAACGAAGTAAAGGATGTTCATGCAACAAGATAGTTGTTAGTGAGATGAATCGGTCTGATGTAAGCTAGATCGAATTGGCAAACGAGGTCGTCGGCTAGCGCGAACAGCCTCGGAACGAGCCGGTCGTCTCATTCCCACAGCGGCGGCGGAGGAGAGGGTCTCCGCGCCGGTCGCCAAGAAGTAAGAAGCGAGAGGACAACGGGAGCAACAAGAGGACGCGCGGTAGAAAAGAGAAATAATAAAAAAGTCCGTGGCAAAAGGCTGCTTTAACCCGGCCAGATCCCGCCCGGACGATAACGGGAGGACACATCGCCACCTCGGCGCGACGATCGTAAAACTTGGTCAGGTAAACGTGCGGTTCGTTTGAGACCCGCTGCTATAGGACGACGGACAGGAGCTGCTTATAGTTTAGGTATTATAGTCGTCCGGGGCCGGCGCGTCCTCCGTATAGAGGAGGAACAGTCACGAAAGTCTGTTCTCGCGAGGGGCTGCGCGCACCGGTACGCGTTCCCTTCGGGGTGGTCCCCGTGACGACATCGGTTCATTAATCGGCCAGATACCCGAGAAAAATGCGCTTTTACGACTCGGCTCTCGTCGCATACGTTGGCTCCCGATCATCCGCTCGCGAACACGCTCTCCGCGCGCGCGACCCACCTTGGTAGCCGATCCCCTGTCTTAAATAGTTTGCGATTAGGTTCACGCGGCTTCACTACCAGACGTTCACGGTTCGTTCCGCCGCGCCGGTTCGATATATAATTATACGCGACGTTCTTAAATTTTGTCGATACGATTTAAAGCTGTGGTAATGCCCNATACCCGAGAAAAATGCGCTTTTACGACTCGGCTCTCGTCGCATACGTTGGCTCCCGATCATCCGCTCGCGCACACGCTCTCCGCGCGCGCGACCCACCTTGGTAGCCGATCCCCTGTCTTAAATAGTTTGCGATTAGGTTCACGCGGCTTCACTACCAGTACCGAACGGTGTTCACGGTTCGTTCCGCCGCCGGTTCGATATATAATTATACGCGACGTTCTCAAATTTTGTCGATACGATTTAAGGCTGTGGTAATGCCTGCGATGATAGTTCACTCGTTAATTAACGAATATCAACGTGTTGAAACGAAAGGAGCCGAGCTGTGGATAAGAACGCTATTTTTACCACCGAATTCTCGGTTTGAATCATCGGAAGCGAGCAGATCTCCGGGGGAGATACGTCTTTACGATTCTCCTCTCCGATAAATTCTAATCAGCTGGCCAGCACCTCGCGACGTGGCCGCGCCGGCAATTCCGCTAGCGATTTAACTGTCGTCCGTTAATTATTCCGGGCACAGTCAATCTCGCATACCTGCCTACGACAGTTTAGGACTGTCTAATTATCTACAAAACAACCGCGCGGGCTTTGACATTTTACCGGAACGATTGCTCGTTAATTTCGGCGCGAGGGGAATTTTTCTAAAAATACATTGTTGCCCCGTTCGGCCTTCGGGTGATTAATGGAACGTGCGGCGTAGGTGGAAGTAATGGTGGAACCGTTTCCGAGCCTTATGACTTTTTATGTGTTCTTAGGACGACTGAGATTAATATCGAACCTTGTTTCCTCTCGCATTCTAACATTCGTGCCGAACTTCTAAATTAAATGCAGAAAATACTTCAAAATAAAATTGGAGTTTGAAGTACTTTATGCAGGATTTATCGAAACACGTAATTATGATAGTTACTGCTCGGTTTTCAAAGAAGGAGAACGACGTAAAGCTGCAGGAAATGAATGCTGACAGCTCGAAATTAATACTCGTTCACAATCGGAAGAGGAGTCCCGCTAACAAGAGTGCTAATGAAGGATAGCTAAGTTCTTGCGGAGTTCCGGCCTGCACCTGTCTCCCTCTCCCTTTGTATGCCGCAAGGCCCCACGACCGGACCTCAACCTTCTCTCTCTCTCTCTACTCGATTTCTTGTTGACTAATTTCTTGCCAACCCTTCCACACGCTGGAATTTATACGCGAAACGCCCACGTGAAACCAATAAACGCGTGACTCCCGAAGGCTATCCATCCCTCTTCGAACGAACGTCTCCTTTATGACTTTATTGCGGCCAAGATTTTTATATGAACTCGCGCGTCCTCGTTAAGAGCCGGGAATTATATCGCCGCAACCCGAGTGTTTTATTGGGCATCGTTCAGCCTCGTGCGCGACGTACATGTGAATTTCGTGAAAACGAGAAGATGAATAATTTAAGCGACTTTAATGATCTTCCGTGAAAAGTACAACTTATCCGCAATAATATTAATAAAATATCATTAATGATAATGGAAATATGATTAAACTACTATTTCTTATCGCGTCAATAATTACTCAAAATACAATTATTAATACATGTTTCAAGAATATTTTGAAGCAAAACTGAAAATTGTAGGACTTGTATATTTGCAAGTCAGGTACAATTAAAGAAAGATTAGAATGATAGAAATTATACATATAAAAATCCCCTATGACTTAAAAATAAACGAATTTAAAAAACATATCTCTGTAAATATTATTTTTCGTACAAGTTTATCATAAATTCACTGAATACAGTTTTTTTATCTAATTTCTTAAAGCCTTGGGTGATCCTTAAGGAGGTTCTACCGGTAACAGTTTTAAAATTACGAAAAATCTAAAATTAAGCGTATAAGTAGATTTTGGTTAAATAATGACTGTGTTAAATTTTGATGAACTTTCATGGGATGAGAGAAAAGTTCTGAAGATTTCACTTAAAATATCTAAGTTCCTATTGGTCGGACGATATGTATGCATAGAATCGAAATCATAGATTGATCAATTCTCTACAACACTCATTCTTGGTATTTTTTTTCTTGTGGGCAACGGTTTTCAAAATAACACGCGGTAAAAACTTGAAGTTTTCGGAAGGAAGATGTACGCGGCTTGGTTCGAAAACTTAAAATTTTGTCGCGCGTTATTTTGAAAACCGTTACTCGCAGGAAAAAAATACCAAGAATGATTGTTGTACAGAATTTATCAGTCTATAATTTCGATCCTATGCATATATATCGTCCGACCAATAGGAACTTAGATATTTGCGAAAAACAATTTAAATTGAAATCTTCAGAACTTTTCTCTCATCCCATGAAAGTTCACCAAAATTTAACACAGTCATTATTTAACCAAAATCTACTCATACGCTCAATTTTAGATTTTTCGTAATTTTGAAACTGTTACCGGCAGAACCTCCTTAATGGTAGCCTTCCGTTTCCTCGTTAAGCGCGGAACCCGAGCACGCGGTGACCGGTAAATCAAATTCTTTTCGAGTCCCTTTTGTCCGGGCATGGTTCGCGCGGGCAGCGCGGACGCGAAGAATTAACGATCCGTCCTGGCGGATATTGCGGTCGGATCGGTTGTTTTACATGCGAATCCCGATGTCCGGCGTCGCGAGCGAGCCACGGGAGCCCCGCTGCCATCGGCATTTAGCGTTCTCGTCGCCGCGCCGGTGATCGCGAGATAATGAACGACGGAGAGAAGCGTTAAACCGGCCGGCCGGCTGACCGATCCCCGCGCGGGTGTCCCGCGACGCGATAAAAATGATTAAGATCGAATAACGCGGGGGTCCGGCGTCGCGACGATGATCTATCGACGGGCTTCCGTCCGCCGTAATTCTCCCGCGGCCATATAAAACCGCGACATGAAAAATAACGCGGCACGTAAATGGATTTTAATCGCGTGTCGCTACTGATTCACTTCACGGCAGAAACCCATTGTAGGTGGATTAATAACGTCCCCTAACAGCGGTGTCCAACGATAAGATTATCAAAATCATTTTCGAAGTTAACCCTCGCGTGGAATTTTTCAGATCAGGATTACTGAAAATATCAAAGCAAAGACTGCTTGTTGACAGCGTGGAATTTTTCAGATCAGGATTACTGAAAATATCAAAGCAAAAACTGCTTGTTGACAGTTAGATTTCATTCATTTAAGGTCCTGTTAAATAATTTCGCTAAGGTTTTAAGTAATCTTAAAACATTATTCGAGGTACCTAAAGATTGAGATGAATTCCAGAAGCACTTGATGAGAATTCTTTGATAATCTGACTGAAGTAATTAAACAGCTATTAAATTGAGTAATTTTATAGCTTTGTGAATTTATACAACGAGCTATTACGAGTGAACTGCTTATGCGATGTACGAAACATGCTTATACGATGTACGTAAGATGAAAACATTTATGCATTGTATGTATATTGCATCTAAACTCTTCGAGATGCATCCAAGAGTAAACAAGTTGAATTATTATTAGACTGTTAATCTTTATGCAAAATAAACCATTTGCAATGCAGGTGTAAAAAATGGAACCTAATCTGGAATTTCATTTATACTTTGAATGTCATTATAAATGCACCCTTATTCTGTAAGTGCATAAAGTTAATTATTATGGGAATAAATTAGAGTGATAACAACTGAAAATAATTATTCATTAAAATTATAATTCTGAGACTAACGCCCTTAATGCATGTTACATGTAAAAACTGAATAAAAACGTGTAACTAAACTGTTGAAAAATAATTATACAGTATAGTATGACAACAATAACAATAAAAGGCACACTCAGGCGTTTACTGCTTACAAAGGGTGTTATCTAAACGTGCAGTATTATTGAATTTTTATTACCTACTCCACAGCCGTGTTGCATGATTTTTCGTAGTTAGTAGTTCCGCCTAGCTCGTAAAAATAATCTTCCGTTTCAGTCAATTCTCGGAGCTCAAAGCATCGCATTAAATTCTCTTTAGCTTAAGGATACCACCGGTTTCATTGCGTGCTTTGGATATCCTAACCGACTTTACGACGTAAAAAAGCTTATATCGATTAAGACTACAATCAAACAGGCTCTAAGTTCTTAAGGGATCCCGAGATCGTAATTTTATTCCAGACTTAAAACGGAGCTACTCGTCCTCCTCTTTGGCTTCGATTTTAAGCTAATACAGTCGCGCGAGCGAGCGGGGATCTTAGAATAAAGAAATGTCTAGCGCGCAGCCATAAAGCACGCGGCACCGCGGCGTGAGAAAACGGCCCGGGCATTTTTAACGCTTTGCCGGTGTAACCGTTGCGTCGCGACGTATAGAGTCCGTGCATATACATAGGCGGGGAAGGTGGCCGCGGCAGGAAGGAAGAAAAACGAGGAAGAAACGGGCACGGAGCCGAACGCAGGGAAGCCCCGAGGAGGAAGAGAGAAACGCCCGGTCGCGCGCTCGCGCGCGCGCACGTATATTAGCCACAGCACGGCGAAAAACGCGAGGCTATTAATTCAGAGCCGGTGGACACCGGTCAGCGCCGGCAAAGGAACAAAATGAGCGCCCTTGGGTCAGGCCCTAAATAAAACGAAAGAAGGAACGTTTAAATAAAAGTAAACTCGTGTCGCGCCGTGGCCCGTCCGCCGCGTGCTCAGCTTCCCTCAAACCGAGAAACGAGGGACTTTCGTGGAGAAAAGTTGCCTCGAGAGAGAGTGCGTCGTCGGTCCAGCGCCGCACCACGCGCTCTCCCTCGCGAGAAACCTGTCCGGGGAATCGAGATCGACCTTGCGCCGCGCGCGATTGCGAGCTTTAACGCTCTTACCCTCCGTTATCTGACGATCGTGGAGAACGCGAGCAAAGCGACGCGCAGAGGACGCACGTTTTTCGACTCTCTCCTCTCTCCCTAACGGTGCATTTGCCTCGATCTTTACCCGAACCAAAGAATGCATCGTTTCGCTCGTTTCTCTTCTCACTCGATATTCGATCAAATGGCCTTCGCAGAGATGAGTTTCATAATTTTTAAATCCACATGGTACATGAATAAGGGAAATACTCAAATTTCTGTCACAATTCTTTGATTTGGTATTTATATTTAATTTCACAAGATTAATAATGTCTCTGACATATATTATAGTAAATGCTCCAATTTATGTTCGTATAACAATTTCTTCTCTCACTTCTTCTACTCTCACTTCTTCTTCAATTTCTACTCTCTTTTTATTTTCTATAGTTTTATATGTGAAGCCAGTGTGTAAGAATTGTGACATGAACAGAAATTGAGACATTCATTATATCTTCTTTTTGATAAAATTTCATTAACTGATATTATAAGAATTGTATAGCTAAATCTGCCTAAATCGTCAGGATAAATTTTCAAATTTCATATTAAACTTCTTGATATAGAATTCTTAGAATTAAAAGCAAGATTAGCTTTCTTTTGATATTAACACTAAACCTACCATGGACCGATTAAATAAATCTTATTAAAGACACAAATTCTATAATAATGCTAAACATTCAAACAATTCAAGCTAATACAAACTAATTAACTGACATGTGACCATTAATGTCTGACCTATCCTACTGATTTTCCATGCAAGTAATTTTGTCTGATAGTGAACCACTATTAATACTAAAAAGACACATTTACTAACTCTTATCTACTATTAATATAAAACCTACTACTAAATTCCATTAAATTCATTTACAAACAATAGAAAGAAACCACGTGTGATCATACTGCAAAAATTGTAATCATTATTCAAGCTGGATCCTATAATAATATTGTCTCATAGTGAACCACTATTATTGGCACAAAGAGACACATTAACTTTTAACACTAAACCTACCACTAATTCTTCCACAAACGATTGAAAGAAAATGTATTTGATCACGTTATTAAAATAGTGATTATAATTTAGACTGGTCCAAAATTGAAATTCCGCTAAATAGCAGTGAAAGGTAAAAAGTATAAATACAGCACATTAGTGTAGGAGAACTGTCGGTACGTTTGGTGTTAAGTAAAAGTGATTTGTGCCCACGGTCGGTCCGGGCCGCGGTGCAGCTTCTTTCTGGAGGACGTCCAACTACTGTGTCTCCTGGTTCCCGACGGCGTTCAGAAATTTCTCTTCACTAGCCCTCACCGTATCAGCGATCTACGTCGTTTAGATGCAGTTAGATCTCCGGTCCTCTCATTAGCATATTCTCGGCTCGTATAATTTACCGCATGATAAACAGTTTAAGTAGGTAAGCAGCCGTGATAGCTCATAGTCGTCCCGGCATTCCTCTCAATGTCGGTTAAGTAATGCCAGCCA
>SMSR01016031.1:0-12028 GCA_019453355.1 Ceratina japonica | reverse complement strand
CAGCTGTCATCCGCTGACATTCGCTGTTTGGCTTACCGTTACTTGTCATTCGAGAATCAAACTTCGCGAATACAACATCGCTATCAATCGAGCTAAATAAATTAACCGTTTTCTTTCGACAAACTAGTTCTTTATCTCAAATCGATACCTAGTCCTTTTCCACAGGACCTTTTGTGTCCTCACAACATCATCTAACTCACACATCCTATACTTTATCAATAAACAAAATTATCTCTTATATCGTGTTCATATGCTAAACTATCTTTGACCTTCGATTTTACAAAATCATGAATTTATCTCGAAATGTCAGCCGTTTCATTCGTTCTAAAATCCAGTTCCTTGGGTATTTAGACCGGCAGGGAGCTATTCCAGTGTTAGGTAATGGTAGAGAAATAGTGGATGGACTTACCCTGTCGTACTGGTGGGTCGCGGTGGCCGCTGAGAAAGATTGAAACGGCGCCGTCCTCGCCGGGCTGTGGTGGGCCGCATGCGGATTCGCGTGGGGGTGGGTGTGCGGGGCCGCATGAGGGTGGCTCGGATGCGGCGGCGGCGCTGGCCTCTGGTAGATGTAAGGATAATATTGATACATCACCTCGGAACAGCTCATCACCCCGCCCGGGCCCGGCACCCCAGAGCCGGCCTGCCGACTTGCGTACCCGAACGTCGCACCACCCGTTCGTACACTATCCCTTTTTTCCACTTCGTCCACTCCTCCTCACCTTATCCCACCTCACGTTTACCGGCGACTTCACTCGGTTTCGTCCCTTCGTGTCGCGGATCGCGCGAGAAAACTAGCGGCGGAACGTATACGAACTCGCGAACGTGTCAGGCCGTTTCGAGCATCTTCACTGTCCCGCGGTTCGCCGGCGAATGACGAATGTCACTTTCGCTCCGGTTTTCAGAACGCAGCGCGGTTTTTGCGATCGGAAAAATCGTCGACGTTACTATTTTTCTAACATGTTATTAAAAACTGCAGGGATCGGTTTTAGCGAACGCGCAGAAGCCGCGTGTTTTTACTGTTCCGAAAAGAATCGTGTTGTTTGTGTACTTCGAGTGTTTCGCGCGTTTGTCAACACGGTAAGCCGTTTGCAAACACGCTCTCTTGGTCACTGCGTTAGAGAAACTACGTTACGTACTACGAGCCACGTTTAACATTGAACGTACACACTTCAGTATTCACGTTTCGTCCAGTTCTTCGAGTCCACGTGGCTCAGAGTCAAACTTATCCCGCGGTTCCGCGAATCGTTTTTTTTCCAACGACCGAACACCCACACGTACGTCTACGCAGTTCGTTGAAATTACATAATAGAAATCGTTTACGTTTCTCTCGGTTTTTAACCAAGACTGGTAACTCCGTAATAGTTCGAGTTTCGAGAACGGAACTTGGAGCAACTAGAGAACACTTCTAAACTTGTTTTACGTCAGAACCACTGGGAATATCCAACAATAGTAATCCTGTTGGCAATGTCAAACTGTCATCGTCACCGGGCGTGGAGGATCCAGGGACACCGTTCGTTTCGAGGCTCGTTAATGCGTTGAGTAATTGTAGATCTCGATACGGGAGCACCTGGTTCCTCGGCAAGGAATCTACCCTCGCGTCGAAGAGAGACGTAACCGGACCGTATCGTGGTTGGTGATGTGTCTCTGATGGGCGAACACAGACTGAACCCCCCGGCGTCGTGTCACCCTCGCCGTCGGACCGGTCCGCCGTCTTTTTCCAACTGGCCCGCGCCGCGCTGCTCCGTCTTTTTCGCTTGCCGCGTGTCCTCTCCTTCCACGGCGAGGGTCAGGCCCCGGGTTCCCTCTTTCGTTCACCCCGACAGAGGGGCAAACGTCGAGGGAACCGCCTCCTGGTAGCACCGCAACCGTCCAATCACCATCCGGGAACGGCACGTCCAATGAGGCGACGGTTGCCACTCCTACGCCTGGTCGTCTGTGTATTGATCCCACAATGAACCCGACTGCCGTCGACGGTATGTATTAAGAAGTTCCTACTCGGGTTAAACCATCCCTCTCCTCCTCATTCTCCTCCTACACAATCCTCCTCCGCCGGCTCGTCGCAGACCTTTCCTCTTGGCACAACCTCGACCAGCACCTTCTTCTCTCACTTTTCCCGTCTCTTCTCTCTCTGCTTCTCCTCTCTTCTCTTTCTACTCCTCCTCCTCCTCCTCTCTCTCTCTTTCTCTCTCTCTGTCCCTCGGTTCGCTTGTCCGTCCGTCCGTTCGTCTCTGTTCGTTAGCTCGGTTCGCCACCCTTTCACCGCTTCCAACCCCAAACCCGGACGAAAGCAGCCAGGCCGCGCGCATAATGAGTCTTAATTAACAGTTTCGCGGTGTTTTGGGAAGCTTAATTTGCCGTGAGTCTCCAGGAGAAGACGGAACCTTCCACGAGCCCGGATCCTTATCAGCGAGTTTTCTGTGTTAAGAAAATCTGATACGACGCATCGATTTGTGAGCGAGATTGGGGACGAGGATCGGGATCAATAACGGTGGCGATGGATTGGGAGAGATGATTCTGAAACATACATAAGTTCATGCGTGGTTAGTTGAATGAAGAGATAAGGGAAATGGTGTGAAGGACAGGAGATCGGTTTTCACTTGATATCCACAGTATTATTAACTTGACATATAAATAAAATATTTGATGCGTTCGAAAAATACTATTTTAATTCTGTTACTAATTAATACTAATTACGTTCTTGACGTCACGGAGACGTCAAAGTCTACAATGACACATGAAATGAATTACGTCTTCCAGATGTTATTGTATATCAAGAGGTTTACATATTCCTGACATTATTTTTTTACACGGTGTTTTTTAATACGATTCTAAAATCTCGCGGTTTTTATTAGTACAGTTTATTCAAAATTCAACAATTTGTTAATAACCATATGATTTTTCGCGCTTCGTTCACCAGATATAGGATTCAGGACTTTCCACTATTCTGCAGCCCGAATTTGTTTTTGTTAAGCGAGAATGAAATGGATTTGGGAACTTACATGACTCGTCCTAAGAAATTATTATTAAAACAGTAAGTAAAACGTCATTGCAATTGATGCGAACATACTTGGGACGATGAAAGTGATTTTTCACCAGAAAACGAGTTTGTCGTAATTGTGCAGTAGAAAGTAACGATAATTAACGTCGGTAAAAGTGACGATAGTTGACAAACTATTACAGTTCTCTTTTAGAAAGGGAAGAAAAAAGGGGAGAATGAAAATAAGTGCTGACATTATTATCAATTATGCAACATATGGCAAATGCATCTAAGGCATTTTATATCGTTCTCCTCCAAATATTAATTCAAAGATATGTATAAAAAGTCAGGAGAAAGCACTTTCCTGATATTATTATACTTCTGCTAATCAATATTTGTACCAACTTTTACACGAATTTCTTTTACTCGGTAAACTTCCAAATGCAATTTTACATATAAATAATGAATTACGTACAGTTTTAATTAATCAGATAAGATTGCACGTAAATTTACATATGAGAATTCAAAGCACCCCTCTTCTTCTGTTAAAAACACCGAGTGCACATTTCCTACTGTAACAAATCCGACTGACAGTACAATGACAATTCGTAACATAAGAGCAAACAGAACGTCAGGAGACACTTGACCGTGTCGAATCTCGTCGCCGGCTAATCTCGCGTGTTAACGCGGCAGGTTCCTTGCGAAGCGACCCATAGGGCAAATCCAATAAACCCGGAACAAGTGTGACACGATGCGTAGACCTTTTTTTCTCCACGTTCGTTCGGATCTCTCCGACCCGACGATCAAACGTTTCCTCGTGGGGCAGTCATACTGCACGTGGCCACTCGAACAATGCAACGCACCCCGCTGCTAATAGTCGGGCATTAAATTCGTCGGTGATATTGCCGAACGGGGTCCCCCATCGGACGATCCCCTGAATAGGACGAGAGGCCTGAAATATGCTTCTTCGCGCGTCACTCGGGGGAATGATGCGTGCACGCCGGCCGACGATAGACAATATTATCATCCCCAACTCGGAGGGTCCTACGGTTTTCCCAGCCGGCCTCTTTGAGCAGGTCCTTCGGAAAAGAACTCGGCGATGATTATCGGTGTGCAATGAACGTTGTAATAACTCGTAATTTAGGTTGTCAAGCATTCGTGGGGTAAGTTATTGGAAATGGTATTAAATTCAATTGAATGATTCGAGTGGCTTTTTCACGGTTTGTAGAGTATTTTCGGAGTACGTCAAGTGGATGAAGGATTTTTTTTAAACGGATACATGGAATTACGTGAAACATGTGTGTGATTGAGAGGTCAGTGTTAGAGTGATTAGCAGTTTCTGTACCATGACCAAATTTCTATTGCCGAGCTAATTATTATTAATTGGCTAAGTTCTCTTTAGTATAGTAAAAAACGTTGGGAGCGATTACAGTATTTAATTAGCGTTTCAGTCGTGTTCAACCGGAGGTAAAATAATGCAATTTAAACGAGTTCTTATTCTGCGCTGTGAGGTATAAAAGCTTGAAGCGGTTTTTGTTAACCGTCCATTGAGGTATCTGCAACGATGTAACTATCGGGTCGGAGCATTACGAATTCGACGCACGGACGCGGCATGATTATGCCGCGGGGATTATATTTCAAATGCACTTATGCAGCCATTGTGTTAAATATGGATCTTTGAAGTGGTTGCCGCATACCCGTTGTGCAATCCTCTCCGATGTGGAAACCGTTGCACTTCTGTCACTCGCCGTGCAAATAGCGCGTTCTAGTAGTCAGGAGCAATTCATTATTTGAGAAACAATCGGTGTCGCAATACACGGACAATTAACGCCGGACTAAATTTAGAATATCCTGTCATACGATAAATTGCTTTGACAATCTATGTTAACACCAGGCAGTTACGTACAATAAATAACGCATGTTTCATAGGCTGTTTCTTTCCTAATTCCTATTAATGTCAAATCTATTTCTGCAATAAAATCTCAGGATTCTTTTTTAATTCTGCACCTTCTTTTAAATAATTTTACAGTGTAAATTGAATTGGTAAAAAGTGGTTGTAGTACTTAAAAATAAAAGGTAGTTGTAAGAATCGTACAGGTAATTCGATAGGAACAATGGGCCATTATTAAATAGATTAAGTTAGTCGGCAAGACCGAGAACGAGGCAGTTACGTATAATAAATAACGCATGTTTCCTAGCCTGTTTCTTTCCTAATTCCTATTAATGTCAAATCTATTTCTGCAATAAAATCTTAGGATTCTTTTTGAATTCTGCATCTTCTTTTGAATAATTTTACAATGTAAATTGAATTGGTAAAAAGTGGATGTAATACTTAAAAATAAAAGGTAATTGTAAGAATCATACAGGTAATTCGATAGGAACAATGGGCCATTATTAAATAGATTAAGTTAGTCGGCAGGACCGAGAACGAAGCTGGAGGAATGGATCCGCGTGACATTCAGAGCGGACGAGGACAAAGCGTTGGAACGAGGGTAAGAATGAGGCAAGAAGTAGGCGGAAGAGAGACGGCAGATCTCTTGGAATCCCCTAATTTGCTATTTCAGCATTCCGACCGATCCCGCGTGTTCAACTGGATTCGTGGGACCACGCTCGTGAGAGGCTGTTGCCGATCTATCAAAAAACGCGATTCCGTCGGCTCTTCTTCTGTCGAACCGCGAAACCACGGCGAGATCAGGCTCGCGCTCGTCGATGGGAACCGACTCCGAATCTATCATGGAAACCCTTCAAACGGGTGGAATTTCTCGTTGACGTCGCATTGGAGACCGCCGCGAGTCAAGAGCTACGATCTGCCTGAAGCCGAGATTAGAGTTACAGAGAATGAGAATGAAAGGCAATCGAGTGATAGTATAGCGCTGGAGATTCATTATATGTATTCTTTTTATTTCTTAATACAAAATATAATTTTCTATAAACTGCTATCTTTTATAATTCAGATAACAAGCCTTAAATAATCGTAGAATGCACCTGAAGCAAAGTTAGGCTTCGCATAAATGCAAGTAACTCGTGACGGAAATGTGCGACGAGATGGCACAGGCGGGTAATCAATGAACAAAGATGTTACACAGAAAATTAGTCTCATTTATTTCGTCTCATCTGTTTGCGAGTAACGGCGGAACTAATACAGAAGTACTTGGATCTTCAACAACGAGAATTACAAGCCGCCTTGTAATCTACAAATAAAGTCCTCACTAATCCTGATCGTGAATGTCACTTTTATTCTCGTTTCAGACGTTTGCCTCGTTTCAAACGTTTGCCTCGTTTCGTCCTTACAGCGCGAGAAATTCTTCGCCACCGGTATTTCTGTTACTTCATTCGTTATTCTGAAGCGCCTTCTCTGCATCCGCGGAATCCGACGACGAATCCGTACCATCCGCGGTTTCCACTTTTGCATTTTCCACATTGTTCGTCGATCCCGACGTTCTCGGTGTCGTAGCCTCTTTTACTGTACCTTCGGTCGGTTCCGTCTTCCCTTTAGCAGCGGACCTTCTCTCTAATTTCTGTTCCTCCAGCTTTTTGTTCCTCAGAGCTTCCTGCTTCTTTTCCTCTTCCTCATCTTCCAGGTACTTGTCCCATTTGGCAATTCTGGCTTCGATCTCCGCATCTGTTTCCAAAACCCTATAGAAAGAAACAATTCGCTGTGCATCGAGTCACCACCAAAATGATCAGCAACTGGTAAGCTCCTATCTTATAATCCTCCGTATAATCTCTTTGCATCCACATTCCCAGCAAGAATAATTAACTAAACTTCATCTAAGCTTAACAATTATTTAACGAGAACTTGAAGAATCCAAAAAATTGATATAATACTCAAAAACAAGATAAATCATCAAACAATAAAAATACATTTCTATATTGTTCCAAAGTTAAAGAATTAAACGTGAAATCGATAAAACTGTCCAATCAAATGATTAAATCCAAAATCGAAAAATCGAATGAATAAATGATTCCTATATTTTCTACGGAGTTTATGCCGATAAGCCAGAGCGGAGAGACCGAGGAATGGTTGTATCAGGAAGAGAGCGGATCGGTCGATGGACGGTTAACTGTCGGCTAAGCCTGGGTCGGTAAAACCGGCAACGGAGAGGAAACGCGGCGGGTAAGCTTACTTGTATTTCGTCTTGCCGTCCCATATTTCAGCCGATATTTTCCTCTGGCTGAACCAACGACCGTTCAATAACTGAACACAAGCCTGTGCCTCGGCTGGTTCGCGGAATGTTACTTGTGCAACACCCTCAGGATGTCTCTGCAAGAATAGAACCACAACCCAAATCTAAGATGTACCATCCACTGCAACTTTTGATTACTACTCATTCATTTCATTAATGAACTGCCCTGCCTTTTATATTCTGAACAAATTGTCTCTGAAATATTCGCCTCATCATATTTCCATCGAATTTGCCTTAGTATCTGTATTTGCATTAAACCATTTTCTATTATCATTCTCGTCCAGTGATTCGCAATGAGATTACAAGCATGATTTGAATTATGACTGTTAGATATAGAAACGACATGCAATTACTGAAGACATTTTTAATACATAATGCTTATTCTTCGATTTCCATTTAGCTAATAATACAGAAAGTAGTACACGTATTTCTGGGCAGACATTTAAGGGGATTTGGACATGCGTCACTTTAAATGTCCATTTTTATTTTTATCTAGAGTGGTTTAACCCCTCCAAGGAATTATATTATTTTCTTCCTTTTTTCAATGCCATGTCGATGATGGGCTGCTTAATGATTTTTGTATTTATATAAATCTGCAGGAGACAATGTTTACTTCACGAAGTACGAAAGATACAAACAAATGGTAATAATATGCAGAGGCAAAACAAGCAAGTTCATATCCTTCAAACATCTCGCAGACTCTACACGTCAGTGATTACGGGTTAAGGCTGGCGAGTCTGCCGACCCACAATTCTCCCCACAATCCTTTTCTCGTCTCACACTAAAACCGCAATTTACGAGCCTTCGGTCTGAACATTAACTTCGCTGGCTGACCCCGCGCGCGACATGAAACTCTTTATTCCTTCGCCACGTTACGCCTTGTTACATTAATCGGCTGCCTTCTGTCCATTATTTTTTCCATTTGCGCGATGGACGTATACACAAGTCTATTTATATTCATACATTCATGAAATACATCCATGATAGATTGCGAAAATACGACATATTGTGAGGAAATTATTCGAAGAAAAGAGCACGTACGTACAAGTACGTGAGAATTTATTAATATTTAACCAGCACTTATATTAGTTAAAAAGTCAACGAACTTTTAATACATTCGATCGAGAAGGACAAGAAACTTAACGGCAGCAGTAGAAGAATGAATATAAAACAAAAAAACCCACAAAAAGTTCGTCATCAATCACAAATTCTCATCGTAAGACCAAAAATTAAGCTTGGAGCAAACGGGAGTGAGAACGAAGGCAACACAAAGCCAAAGGGTGCCGGTGAGGCAAAAAACCGGTAACCGGAAATTACGCTGAAACGATATTCTGAGAATGGCCATAAGTCAACGATCGCCCATAAAACGCGCGGTTTGTCCGTGAAGTCGCCCCCCTAAGAGGATCGATTTTCTGACCAAGTTTTTACCAAGTTAGCCGAACTGCAATCGAAACCAGTCCGGGAAATACAAAACGGTCAATATTGGGAGTAGATTGATATTTCCTTTCGCACACACCGCTTTTGATCTCGTTTCTCGCTGGATATGTCGACTATGGCAACGAGGCTCAGCGATGGAGCACGGAATTCTCGTTGACATTGAATGGATTCACGGTCGAGNTCTCGCACACCGCTTTTGATCTCGTTTCTCGCTGGATATGTCGACTATGGCAACGAGGCTCCGCGATGGAGCACGGAATTCTCGTTGACATTGAATGGATTCACGGTCGAGACGCGCCGACTGGGTGTGTCCCGTTGCGAATTTATGGGGTTAGGTCATCCCCTTTCGAAAGTTTATTTGCGTCGCCCGTGGAGGACCGACTTCTTTGTAATCGCCGTCGCCTCGTTCTCCGGCGCATCCGAGCCCGGCTTGTCTCGACCCATTGTGCCCGAGAAGCCTTCCGTTACCAAGATCGATCCCAACGATTGTCCCGGCCCCGCTTCCTCGTTCAAAGTGAATTTATGGCGTGAAACTCGATTAAGCCCAGAAATATTGAAGCAATGGATTTACACCTCCGGCATCTCCCTCTTTCCCTCGGGGATATTTGTTGAGAGACTTCAATATTGTGCCTCGTCTGGTATACAAATAGTACTTTAATTCGAGAGCCTCAGAGATGAAGATGACGTGCAACAACGGCACAGAATGAAACTGTGTATGACAGAGTAAACTGTGTATGTGTCGAATCTTGACATTTATGTTTGATTTTATTTGACGATTGACAGCTTATTGTGTGCATAAGAGATGAAGAGAAAGTTCGGATAACGAGGATAAAGCGCTTTCAAATCCGTCATGATTCACAGTAGCAATCGAATTATGTACGACAAGCCACGCGCGTCGGTTTGAAATTTAAATGAAACGCTGTAAACACCGGATATTCTTAAACGCTTGGGTATTACGTTAATTAATGAAAATGAAGTTTTCACTCGGCAAATACAACGGTATAATTAAAATTAATGAGACTTACATATATTAGTTGAATAAATAACAACCTCAGAAATTGCAATTATATAAGCATAAAGCAACGACGTAACAAACATTTTATTTATTTCGTACGATTTTAATAAAGCATTTTCAGGTATTCTAAATTCTATGAAATAATTTGTAACATTTTTTAATGCGTTTTACTCGGAGTTTTTTAATTGCTAATTAAAATGCAAATGTTCTACTTACGTCATAAATAATAACCTTCCGGACGTCGCCGCATTTTAAACACTCGGACCTGATATCTTGTTGATATTCGAGTAACAACGAGACCTCTTTGTCAAAGTCCTCCGGGGAAAATAGATTCTTTATGATAACCACCCTTTCGTGTTTCAGCGGTTCTCCTAATACACGTTCCGGCCTCCAATCGAACAATCTGCAACAGGCAATTAATACCGTCCATAGTATAAAAAAAACAACGTAACACAGTCCATAAACATAAAAAAAGGATTTTTAAGATTATCTATTGTACGTCTATGAATAGCCCACAGGGTCATATACGTGTATTGTTTCTTTTATTCTCACGTAACACCTTCCCTAGGATTAAATAGAAAAAGTTTATGAGCATAAAGATTATACATTTGCATTTAAAATAAAGATATGAAGTTTCAAATGGGCATTGCACGTGCATAAGTATAATGAGATAGCCATATTTAGCTATAGAAACAGAAAATACACAGTATGACATAAAAATGGATGTACATATATTTTTATGATTTACAAAAAATACTGTACTCGTTTTATTCTAAAAATAGACCAAGAAACGGAGTTTCTTGAAACATTATACATTAAGAGTTATATTTTATACTCGTTATTACAAATATCATTTGGAATTATAATTTGGAGTTTGAATTGTGATTTGGAACAAGAACTAAATGAAATTCGCTTTGGTAGGATAGAGAGAAATTCCGGTGGTAGATACACTGGATAAAACGACAATGGATCAATTTCCTGTTCAGGTCTTGCATGATACGCACAGATCTTGCTTTATCCTCTCATAACTACACGGCTCAGAGTTTACCAGCCCGAGTAATGAACCGTAACGTTTTGCGGCTTCGTGTGTGGTAAACTCCCAACGAGTTCTGGCATTATGGGAAGTCTTAACACATTTGTTCGACATCGCATTCCGACCGAACCATTTAACCCTTTTTTTTTCCGGTAGTGGATAATATTCAATTCAGCTCTGATCACATTACGAGCTGCTGGTAAGTCTCAGATTATTATTGTTTTATAGATTGGATGTTTTATGGGTTTTGTTGATTAGTATTCTACAGCCACGTGACTGTACTATGAGTTTCTGTTATCACAGACACTTTTCCCAATTTGGACCAGTTGTTGAAGTATTTCAGTATTAAAGTATTCAATAATAAAGAAGTTTCAGTGGAACGTTATTCAAATATTCAACGTCAGACAGCCTGCATTCTAAATCTGCCCTCGACCATTACTGTTTGAATAGCTGGTTTTCGGAAATAACTTGAAAACACTGTTTGCAACAATTTCAGAGAATGCTACACTCGTTTACGAAATATGAGACCGACGTGTCAGACATTGTTCCGAAACTTAGCATTCAAAATTACTGTAACATTTCCTGCTGTATATAGAAATCCTGGCAACAGCTTAAAAAGCTTTGTAAAACACTTTGAAGTTTCTCGACAATGCTTGAGAGAGAACTTATTGAAAATTTTTCTGCTCAAGAAAACTTCAACGGCGTGACACACTTTGCAACGCTGTCACAATCATTTGCACAGTGAGTAAGAACGGAAAATAGAAGTTAAATACCCTGAAGTGATAAGCAGTATCTATTATAATATAAATCATTTCTGTTATATAGATTGCATACAGCTTTGGCCAATTAATATGATTATATCTGTCGACGTAATTACAAATTACGCGTATGAACATATATATACATATATATACGTATATTACCTATTCATTGAGTTACGACATTTGACCACGATTAGTTAGGGCTGGCCCTCACCGCCGCGCTCAATTAACCTAATTTCCGTTTAGTTTAAATCAGATAAAATTAATTGAAACGCTGCGGCATTGCCGGCGAACGGGCTCCTCGAAACGTCGTTAACAGTCGCGCGTCACACCTAATTAAACAAGTGTGAAACGTACAATCGTGTCGATAGTGAAAACTAGTCGGTCGCATAAAATTCACGAGCCGCCGAGGGAATGAATTAGCCCGGGCTGTCTCCGGGGTTTATTGAACCAGTAAAGCGCGTGCAGCCAAGTCAGTCACTAAATATGATAACTCCTGCGCCGCGTAAAATCGCGTTGATAAATGAACACGCGTGGAATACCACACGGCCGTGTACTTTACTAGGTGCGCGTAATAAATCTCTGCTACTGGAAGGACATTCTTCGAATAGATTTACA